>PVKS010013557.1:0-50508 GCA_004027875.1 Aplodontia rufa | reverse complement strand
TGTGTTTTCATCTTCGTTTTCTTCCTAGGGGACTTTTATACATCATGACCTGTTTTTAAAGGCAACTTGTTAGCCTGAGTTCATGTATTCAGGATAACTAAACTCCTAATGTGGTTGGGGTATGGATTAATTATAGGCCCGTATCTTTTTGTGGATAGGTCAGCATCCTTCCAGTGTCTCTGAGCTAGTGGTTGGAGTTTTCTTGTCCCCTTTCAGATGTTAATGTCGGAGCAGAGAACTCTACTCTGGCCTCTGGAACATACAGACTGAGGATGAAGTTGTGTGTCCCTGGGGGAAAAGATGAACTCTAAAACACTAACACCCGTGTCCAGCCGTAGCTGCTCATTCCTCTGAGTCCTGCTGCTACTGTGATACCCACACTCTCTCTTCTTCTCAAGTTTTCACAATCTTAGCTCTCAGTTTATACATATCTGTAAGGTGAGCAGAGGGCCTTTCCGTGGGCTCAGCGTGCAGCAGTACTGAAAGTTAGCGTGCGCCCTCTCCGACAGGTGTCACCCTTGGCAGCTGCTGTAAGAGCTCTCCGTGCATGCTCTAGAAGGAAGAGCACCTCAGGTTTGTGCAGAACTCTGTACTTTGCTGAGGACTTTGTCAGCTGATTGGGAACTCAGGAAGGTAGGGCAGAAGCTCAGTTCCCGCAAGTGTCAGCACGAAGCCTAGAGCCCCAGGTTCCTGGTGCCACCGGTAGCTCCACAAGCCTCTTGTTCCAGCATCACCCACAAAGTGACACAAAACATTTAGAACTGACCTACATCATCAGGCAGGTTTCACACTCTGAAGAAGAGAGCATGTTTAAGATGGAGCCAAAGGGCTTCATTCCCAAGCATGTTAATTTTTCACATAAGTTTATTTTACAAGTTAAATTATGTGCAAGAAAACAAGATGCCAGATTTCCAAGAAAGAACAAATAATTTGGTGAGTCTGATGCAAGAAATGGACACATAATTCTCTTCAGAAGCTGCAGCGTATGGCTGTCTCTGTCCTGGCATGCTGTTGGAATCTTTTTAGGAGATTTTTTTCCGTCCTAGGAGCTTCTCCTAGAGAGGAAGGGCCGTTAGCACTGGAAGGGAATGATTGCTCAACTTTCACGCACTGTTTCCTGGGGAAGAAAGAAGAGAAATATCTCCACTTCCTATTTCCACCCACATCTAGTTAGCACCTGTCTGGTTCCAAGGCAGCCATGAGAGTGGATGTCACAGGCGGTGGCCAACATGTTGAAATCTGTTCCTGGTCACCTTTTAAAGGCCATTGAGCTTCTATACTCAATGATGAATATTGAACCTTTTCCCCAACATTTGGTGGGGGGATGAGGGAAAAATAATTGCTGAGAATCAGATATTTGGAAATGAAAGAGCCTAAAACTGCTCTAGTCAAACCCTTCTGCTCAACTGTGAAAAATTTCCTTAGCAGAGAGGACATGCCACAGAGCTAGCTGGTTGTAGACACTCCCTAAAATTCAGGTCTCCTAATCCTGGCCTTCAAGAATGGAAGGAAGTCATATCTTTAATTCCCCTCAGTCACAGTCCTAGCTGAAGGCCGCAACTAAAGGCTTTCTGTCCTCAGGACTTAGTGCTCACTATCACTGCTCTGTCCCCTCTGCTCACATAGAACAGAACTCTGCACTGGACGGATGGCACCCACCTCTGTTTATTCTTATTTTTCACTGCCTGTTGCTCCCAACAGCTCGTTAACCCTAAGCTAATTGGAAACTGGAAAAGAAATCTTTACATGATGGATTATTTGCTTAGTGCTTAAGATGCGTTGCACACTGTGCACAGAGTAGGGTGCAGGAAATGTCTGTTGAATGAACGAGCAAGTGAACCACCAAAGAGTGATGACGTAGAGGTTTGGATTTGTGATGGACTGGAGTATTGGTGGAACAGAGAATAGGATGTCTTTGTTGGCTTAAGTTAGAACATTATATCCTTGTCCATACCTTGGTAGTCCATGTATTTATAAGAGGCAGGATTCGTACCTGAAGGCTGAGGGTGTGGCTCAAGTGTATAGAGCTCACCTATCATGCATGAGGCCCTGCGTTCAATCCCAGCACTACACAGGCGTGTGTGCGCGCACACACACACACAAGAATTTGTGCATGATTTCCTCAGACTAAACATTGCCTGACTACGTGGAGTGTATGGTCAGCTCAAATCAAATGAATATATGGGCCTGAAAATTAAGAACAGGCCATAGGCAGTATGAATCATCTCTAGAATGTTCTTAAAGTATATAAAATATGATGTCTTGATTTCTTTTGAATTCAAAACAAATGACACAAACATTTTGCAAATGGAGTGGTTATTTGTTTAATCGTCTTAGGAAACAGAGGGTGAAGGATGGAAGCATTTGCTCCTCGTTTTTTCTCTTTATGGTCAAGAATAAGCATGACAAAAGGTCCCAGCACTGGAGTCTGGAAGCCCTTTCCTGCCTAAATTCATAGCATATTGCTATGAGGCTGGTGCTGGTATGTCTTGTGTGTATACAAAAACCTCCCATTTTACATCGTAGAAAATAAAATTGTAAGCCTTTCCAGTAGCCCAGTCAGGGCTCTGCCTCTAAACTGCTTTGTAGCATAGCAAATAAAGGCTATGTAAATGGCTACAGAAAAATGTGACTACTCTGCCCGAAGAGACACCAGGTCTTCTGAATAGTTACTACTATTCCGCATCTGATCCCATCCCTGCGGAGCCCTAGCTGTGCTTCCTAGAGAAGGTACTTGAGGTTTATGGAAATCCTCCTCCAGGAGCCCTGAATTGTAAGGGGCACCCCTGGCAATTCCTCTGTGGAGTGCTTCCCACAGTGCCATCTGCCCGGCTGTACATTCCTCAGTAAGGGGATAAAACTACTTCTGTCATGGTGTTTCCCCCAGAGATTTTAAAAGCCTGGTTAGACTTTTCAAAATGCCCAATATAGGTCCTTCTGAGTAGTATGTTAAAACATCAAGGTCAATAACTCTTAACTGTAGTAGAAAATGTGTGTGTGTGTGTGTGTGTATGCTCATATACATACAAAAATCACATAGAAAGGATATTTAGTCTGTGCAGCACCCCCTAAATGATTTCTTGACTGTGAATACAGTTGTTTTCAGGGGTGAAATCCCCACTGTGATCAGTTCTAGGAGTTTCCCATGTGCTATGTAGATATTATGTAAATTTTCTGTGGATAGTATGGAAAGCAAGTATTTAAAGTTTATGATTCATGAAATTCTCTGAATGTCAGCTCAGTATACATAAATCTTAAGCAAATTGTTTGCATTATCTATATTTATAAATTTATCTTCCAGGCTGTTCCTTACTCCAGAGAATTTAAGCAGAAATATGACTACTTTAGGAAGAAATTAAAGAAACCCGTGAGTAATCATCTCTTCCCAATATGCTGTGTTTCAGTCGTTTTGTAAGTTGCCAGAGTTACGTCAGTGAAACAAACTTTTTGTTACTTTTTCATGTATACTAAAAATTGTACCTTCCTTTTTTCACTGCATTTTGATCCACCTGGATCTTCCATCTGAATTTTCTTTTTAACAGAAATGGTAAGTGAAGATTGACTGGGTGTTACATATCAAATCACCTCATGGGTAATTTCTTATGTAATACCTAAAAAGATATAAATCATTTTTGTGGGATGTAAATATTTCAGGACTCCAGTAAAAAAATCTGGGGAAACCCTTATAGTTGCATATGGTTGTCATATTCTAGAAAAACCTGTGTCCAGGTTTGGAAAGTGTTCAAGTCCTGTCTTTAAAATTCAGGTGTTTTTCTATTAGCATTCATATTTTGGTATGAATTATGCAATAAATAATTATAACACTTGGCAGCCTCGGGTCCAAGTGTAACTTTTTTATTGCAGTTCTTGGTGGCAGTTTACAACCCAGAACCTCAGCAAGGTTTTTACACCTCGTGCTGTAAATTTCAGTGCTGTTCACTTCTGACCCATCACCCCCAGGCCCTTCCCCATGTGCCTCCTGTGTTAGTTCCAATGGTGCCTTTCCGGTATTGGTCTTAGTTTTCCTTGGCTTATTCAGTGAGTCATGATGTCTCTGGGAAAGGAGAGTCAGCCATGGCCCACTTTGTCTCCCTGTCCCCGTGCCGTGCTCCCAGGTCATGCCTGGTGTTCTGGCATCTGCTGAGATGAGACACAGACAGCCTTGCTGTCTCTGGCTCTGCCCCTGATTCAGTGCCCCACTGATAACCACTTTTGAAATGACTCTGTCCTGCGGGGCTCATATTTGAACCTGAGTCTCCACAGTGTTCCTTTGTGAGTCATCGTGTGTCCTCCAGATCCAGGTGATGACTTGGAGGCTGTGGCCTCAGTCTGGCACTTGCAGACATGCTCTGCTTAGACCCATTCTTAGGGCAAGGCCAGCCCTGGACTCCATCCTTCTAGGAGGTGGTTCCCAAAGCCCAAGCTTCGGGATGCTTCTCCCAGATTAGCAGAATCAGGGTCGCATTCCCCATGACAAGCAAATGAACTCCCAGGCCTCATGGGTCCTATCAGATATGCAAATGAGCCTGACCTGGCCAGGTGGGGATTATGTATGGGTTTTGGCTACCTGGGCTGAAGTCTGTCCTTGATTGAAACCATATATGGAGCTGGCTGTCTCGTTGCCAGGGGGTGGAGCAGTGCCCACACTGTTTATCCAGGGGCTGAGGATGACGTCCTTGTGCTCAGCAGATTTTCTTCTGCGTTGAGTGTTGCTGACTCAGCCTGAGTGGCTGCAGGCAGATGTCCTGTGTGCCCCATCTTGACCCAGTGAGGGTCTCCATCTGTGGGAGGGGGGAGTCCATAACGGATTCACTCTAGGTGGAGTCACTTGCCCCTGCTCATTTATTTGAAGCTGCCATCACTGCTACCTTTTGTTAGCCTTGTGTGGTGGCAGTATCATAGCACCTGAGGTTTATCCGAGGCGTGATTATTGCTAAGTGAAAACTTCTACGTTTGGTTGCTTTTCTGAGGAAGCTAGGTACATATTTACTGCATGGTCCTGAGCTTTTTTCTTTTTCTTTCTTTTATTCTTTTGCATAGGCTGATATTCCAAACAGGTTTGAAATGAAACTGCACAGAAATAACATATTTGAAGAGTCCTACCGGAGAATCATGTCTGTGAAAAGACCAGATGTCCTAAAAGCTAGACTGTGGATTGAATTTGAATCAGAGAAAGGTCTAGACTACGGGGGTGTTGCCAGAGAATGGTTCTTCTTGCTGTCCAAAGAGATGTTCAACCCCTACTATGGTCTCTTTGAGTACTCTGCCACGTAAGTATGGAACACATCTGGAATGTGTGCCCCTAGGTAGGGCTTTGTCCTTAATGAGTTTAAACTCAGGAGAATAAGCGACTGACTCACCTGAAAGGAATTAGTGCTGCTGACTTCGTCCCTCCTGTCCCACTGCCCCTTGAATCTGGAGCAGGTCTGACTCCACCTGGTGGAATAGTGTACCCCGTGAACACCTAAAATTGGTTCTTGTCCATTGGGTTCACAGAATTGAAACTGAAAATGCATTGGGTAATTATGGTAAGGAACAAGAGGCAGTTTTCATTTATAATGCTCCATTAACTCGAGAGAAGAATTTACCAGAATTCAGAAAGCATCATTACATGAACAAGAACACTCTCAAGTCACACCATATAAAGGCAGATTATGAAAATTTCAAGGACCCCTACTTGGGACACAAAGAACCATACCCTGGTCCTATAAGGGAAGAACCAGGCTGCCCATTGCTTTAAGATTCCATCCCTGCCAGGCACAGAAGCTGAGACAGGTTGGATTGCTTTCTCACCAGTCAAACGTTGGCTACTTGTAAGGCCAACCATTCTCTCCATGAGGAACCTAAATTGTAAGGCTGAACCTGAGCTACGGGTAGAATAGTTGTGACCTTTGCCAATAGGCATTGAGCATCCGCCCTGGGCTTTTAAGGAGACATGCATTCTACTGCTTCTCCTCCTGCTGGCTGTCACCTGTGGGCTCATTTGGAAGGCAGCCTCAGTACTTCCCTCTTGGTTGATCTAGCCAGGACTTGCCCTGCGGTGATGGTGGTTACTGAGTCCCTGGAGAAAGCCCACTGTATAAAAAGCCCATTGAAGTGGAGGCAGGCTAAGAAGCAAGATCCTCACTCTCACCTGTATTCTCCACGATACCTGCTGGAGAAGCAGTCTGTGGCGTCCAGTTTGAAATGCCCTGATCCTCTTCATCATGAAACCACAGCAAGACCATAGGAGACATCTAGGCACTCTTGCCTTGAGACAGTCAGGTCCTGCTCCCGGTGCGCCTGAGGGCTTTTCAGGGCAGAGTGATGGTCACACAAATCAAGAGTTGGACCTGTAGGAAAAAATCTTGCCCTCTGGGAGAAGTGAAGCCTCATCACGGAGGTGATCTGCTGTCTGGAGCCCCTGCTCAGCCCCTTCTCAAGATATCTGCAGAACCACATGAAATCGACATTTTTATAGACCCCAAATAGGCAAACACCAGCAGTTTCTGAAGATTTAACTTAATCTGTGTGGCTTGTGTGTTAGCACAAATAGGCCTCAGTGGCTGGACACAGGAAAGGAGAGACGGGATGCCAAGTCGCATCCTCTTGCTTACACCTTTTCCCACTGGGAGCAGGATGTTCACGATTGGCAAGCGGAAAAGAAAAACTGAGAGTCCTGGATTTCGTTTTTAAAATTAAAATTGGGCCTTGTGTTTCTCTTTCCTTCCCGCAAAGGGACAACTACACACTTCAGATCAATCCCAATTCGGGCCTCTGTAATGAAGATCATTTGTCCTATTTCACTTTTATTGGAAGAGTTGCTGGTCTAGCAGTATTTCATGGGAAACTCTTAGATGGTAAGTTATTAAAATATCTTGAAGTAATAAAAAGTGGGCTATGTAGTCCATGGTTCTGTTTTAGATATCTTTCACATTGCAGGTTAAAAGTAAAAGTTTCACTGATTCTCATTAATGCAGTGAATTATTTTTATATTTCACCCATAACAGTGATCTTTCTCCTGGTGTTATGGGCACAGAGTGTCCAAGACAAAATATCTCCATACAGTTTTTTAAATTATTTTCTAATTTAAGTGTGAAGCACAGAACATCCTGTATTTATACATTTTGTGTGTTTTCCAGAATGTTTCCTTCAATGAGATCTCGATTTTGTGACAGATGGAAAAGTTAATTAAAATGATCTCATCCATCAATATCCTGCCATTGTTCCATTTGCCCCAAAATTATTTTTTAATGTGAAAAGACTAAATAATTTCAAAGTAATATTATAACCCCAGAGTCCCTGCTGAGACACATGACACAAAATAACCTCATTCTTATTTAGAAATATAAATCACAAGAGAACTTCAAGATACCTTAGAAGTTAAAGATCAGACCCCCTGTGTGGCTACGTGGCTTACAGATTTCTTACGTAATTGGTCATTTCAAACATGCGTGCTCCTAAGAGATCACCATTGAAGTCAACAGTAAGGAAAAAGCATCCGAAATATTTCTTTAAGAACTTGGGTGTGAAATGGTTGAAGATGAAAGACAGTAAGATTAGAGAATGACATTTCAGTTACTGTAGAGAGAGCTATTTCTAGGGGAATTATGTTAATCACATTTATGGAACCTGAGCTATTCCAATAAATAATTGATATACCCTTTAATATATTTTTACTGCTAATTGCTAACTGATTTTGATCCTGACCACAGTGAACTCATATTTTAGTGGGGGAAAGAGGGGGGAAAAATCAAAAGCAGAAGAATCGCAATGATAGCATTTGGAAGGGAACCCATTGTGTACTCAGAGGAGAAACTGACAGGGCTGGGGGCAGGGGAGCTCCTCACCTTGGGGCGGGGGTCACCTGTGAGCATCAGACTCTCCGGCTATGTCAGCAGGGCTTGGGCTGGCCAGGAGCGAAGCTCTGTGGTAGGATAATGGAGACAGGGACCACCTGCCAACGGGAGTCACAGCTTATAGGAGGAACAGCCACAATGCCACAGCTGCGCATGATCATCAGCGCTTTAGCTCCTGTCCCCACTTGTCTTTCACTCTCCACACAAAGTGCACTGGAGTCTGCGCTAAGCCAGGGCACTGCCTGTGCTGCAGATTCTGGGCACCGGGGTGAGGATGAAGCAAGGAGGGGCCAGGGCCATTGGAGGCGGCTCGTGATGCCCCTTCGTTGGTGGCGATTCCTGCTGGGGGATGTCTGCATGGCAGAGGAGTCACCCTCTCCACGGTGGCCTCCCTGAGGGCCCTGCCACTGCTAGGAAGTATGCAGCCTGCTCAGGCAATAATGTGCTTTCTCCTGCCACTGCCCAGGCAGCAATGCTGAAGTACACACGGGGTTTTCCTGGCTTGTCAGGGACTTTCCACTGCTCTTGGGGAGCCCTTCCCTCTGGCCGCACGCAGCCTGTTCACTGCCAGCCCTTCTATGGCCAGTCCTCTCTGGGACACCATGTGTCTCCACCCTGACCAGTAGCCCACAAGTCCCCAGCTGGTTCCGCTGCCATGTGCTTCGCTTGCACACACATCCTGCTTGACCTGGGGCTCATCGGTGGCCCCACAAGCTGTTTCAGCCCTCTCTTGTACCACATCTGCTGAGACAGCCACCGCCTCCCTGCTCTCCCCTTCCCAGGCCCTCCTTAGCTTGTTCTTGGTTCCTCTAGAAGGTGCTTGGCCTCACTGAACTTGAAAGCAGGTTAGTCTTTTATTTCATGTCTGTGGTGCACAGCAGTGTCAAAGACTCAAACCTAAACCCGGTTTTTGCCATATTCTAGGTTTCTTCATTCGGCCGTTTTATAAGATGATGTTGGGAAAGCAGATAACTCTAAATGACATGGAATCCGTGGTGAGTGAATGGAGACCATCCTGCCAGCCATCACGGGGCCCTATGGACAAGTGTTGGGGACCATGTTCACAGTCACAAGCGACTGTTATGTGTGTTGTCATTCAGTGTGAACAACAGAGAACCTTTCAATATTTCAGAAATTAATTGATCTCCCTGATTTTTGTAGAAAGAGATCACTGTTCACATTTCCTGGAGTTGTGGTACTCAGGGTAGATACACCAAAATCCCACTTACCCCAGTTTACCCAGCACAGGACTTGTGTGAACAGGTTACATCTCAGGGGCGTCTGGAGACCTCGTTCTAGGCTGTTTTCCACCCAGCTAGTGCTGAATGCCTAGAGATTGCTCCTCTGTCCTTCTGTTCTCTGACCTCATAACCATCGCAGTGCCAAGGCCAGGACTATAGGAAGAATGTGCAGGTACCCTAGACGTGGAGGAGTGAGTGCCCCGTAAAATGGGAAAGCCGGAGCGCGTGCTGGAGAGAGGCCTCCTGAAGGTGTTCTGGGCACCGAACCTACTCATTTTGCCGGGACTGGCCGTGTTAGAATAGAAAGGGTTTCCTGCAGAAGCCAAAG
This sequence comes from Aplodontia rufa, assembly GCA_004027875.1. Lineage (NCBI taxonomy): Eukaryota > Metazoa > Chordata > Mammalia > Rodentia > Aplodontiidae > Aplodontia > Aplodontia rufa. The sequence goes on along the minus strand of PVKS010013557.1, from coordinate 41,101 downwards.
GTGATTTGTTTCCACGGTACCCTTAGGTTGTCTTCATTTCAGTTCACCTGTGCCCTACTTGGTACCTCTGGAGTGTATGGCATTTGTCCATGTGCCAATGCAGGCCCAGGGCTGTGGAGTGGGCTGGTGACGCCTCCTTTGTGCCGTCTCACTTCTTCTTTCAGCCTTCACTTTTGCTTATGATTTCACCCTTTCTTATTGCTATATAAAGGAGAAGCAGGATGCTTAGAAATTGCCCTGAAAGTCTGATTTTAAACCATCCCGTGAGAGAGTTTTAGATGGCACTGTGTGTATTATGTTTTGGCCTTTTCCAGAGCCTGATGTGTCCCCAGCATTAGAGACCCTGATCCCGCGCAGTGAGGAGCTGATGGCCTGGGTTCTGAAACCAGAGCACCCTCCTTTTGTGTTTAGTGAACTCGCAGAGATCCATGAAAGCACAGGAAAGGGCTGAACCTGTAATTCTGCTGTTCAGTTAGAACTGTCTCTGTCCTCCCCATTTTCCTTGTTTTCTCTCTTCGAAGCTAGGGAGTGCACTGATGTGTGTGTGTTTTGTTCTTTAGACTTGGACAGTCTGGGCTGTCCCCCCATCACAGAGGATGGGAGTCAGCTACAAACGCCTGTCACCACTGAAAGTTTCAAAGGGGAAGGGTGGGTAGGGTGGGGCAGGCACCGTCACATTCGTGAGTGGTGAGAATTCTTGAGCATTCTGCATGGAGTTGCGTTGAAAGGACTTACATGAAGTCACATGAGCTTTGTGACTTTTTTTAATGCTTTTCTTTCTGTGCCTTTGCTCTAGGACAGTGAATACTACAATTCTTTGAAATGGATCTTAGAAAATGATCCTACTGAGCTGGACCTCATGTTCTGCATCGATGAAGAGAACTTTGGGCAGGTACATGGGGGTGACACCCGGAGCCCTTGGGCTTTCGAAAGACATTGTCTCTTTCATAGGCTATGACACCGCTTTGCTGGATAGTTAAGAACAGCCACCCAGAGCTCACAGTGTTCGTTAGCAACTTGTTATAGAAGCACCTGACTATTGCCCCAGGAAACCAAGTCCTGGTTATAACCGTTTCCCTCTCCCAGCAAAGTTACAAACATTCAAGAGGCCTTGGTGAGAGCCAGCCTTGCTTCTAGTCCAAAGCCAAACCTTGGTTTTAAAACTTAGGTATTTTTAGTAACTAGTTCGGTCACTTACTCAGAGATGTGAATATATGACTGAGACTGGGCATTGTGCGGGGACACAGGGGCTTTTAATCTCTGCTCTGTGGTTCTCTTGTCAATGCTGGTAGTCTTACTGGCTCAGGTTGGTCTAGTGTTCCTTCTTGCTTTGCCCCCACGCTGCCATTCAGGCTGGATTCATCAAAAGTCGCTTTCAACAATACACCTGCCTGCTCGGGATTTCATTTTCATCCTTTGGGCCTATCGGGTGTGTTTGTTTTAAAGCTGAAAACTTTGACTCATTTGCTCTCAAGTCATCATGCTTCTTAGGAGGAGTTCTCTAGCTGTCATCTGCTCCTGCACCTGACCTCTCACAAAAGCCCAGAGATAGTTCCCATCTGTGAGACCAAAACTTCATGGCCTTGAAATTAATTAGGTCATAGAGCCCATTTTAAGGGTTCCATAGTAAATAGGTTTATTTTTTAATTGCCTCTGAGTTTATCGAAAATGAACTCCATGTCACTTGTTTTGTTGTTGTTATTGTTGATTCTAAGCTGTCCCTTGTGATCGCAAGTTCAAAGCCAGCCTCAGGAACTTAGCAAGACCCTATCTCAAAATAAAAAATGAAAGGGGCTGGGAATGTGGCTCAGTGGTTCAGCACCCCTCAGTTTAATCCCCAGTACCAAAAAAGAAAAAAAGAATAGCTCCATAGATGGTCATCCTAGAACAAAGGGTATCATTTCATTTTTAACACATGAAGGAAATGGTAGAAATAAAGAATCAAAGATAAAATGAATCTTGCATGTCAAATGCACCCAAGTGCCTCTTCCTGCATCCACTTAGAGAAAACACATAAACCAACTTACAGAACAATGTAGTTCAGAAAACTCTTAGCAGTGCCTTGGCGAGAAGCAAATGAACTTGAAACTCTCTCCAGCTGTAGTTGAATATAACTATTTGTATCTAATAAGTGAAAAACAAATACTGGATTTTTAAGTAGAATTCTCATCCGGATTCTGTTGATCATTGTAGTTGATGCTGGGTGTTCTTTATAAACAGTTGAACCACCTCCTGTACTGCTGGGGTCCTTCTGACTTTGAGCAGAATCAGGTGAAGCACTGCGGTCAGCACAGTCCTCGGAGCTGCCTCGGTGCTCTGTCTCTTCAGCCATTGCCTTCTCTTTTCAGAGAGCTAACCTGGTGAGCAGGGGCCTAGTGTCCTACTTTCCCTTCTGGGCAGGAATTTAGAGCATATTAAGCATCTCTTTTCTCCTCTTCAGCCCACGTGGAACCCTGTTCATGGATCCTCCCAAATAGGCCTCATGTCTGTTCCCAGGCTTTTCCACCACTAACCCCCAAGTCCAAGAGGCCATCTTTCTCTAGACTCTCTGCCAGTTTCTTTATATCTACTTTGGCTTCTTGCAATGGTACAGTGGTCTTTCCAGAATGTAAAAATAACTGTGCTGTTTCTCTGCCAGAAGTCTTAAGGGGTTATCCAAGGCCCTTGGGGCAAAGCCCCAGGTCTGCATTTTGTCCCATGAGGCCCTGTGTGGCCTATTCAGCTATTCCTCCCCCAAATGAGTACAGAGACCTGCCTGGCATTTCCTGGGTCAGTCCCTCTGGTCTCCTGGAGCTTGCTACGCTCCGTCCCGCCCCAGGACAGTGGCTCCTGCTCTTCCTTCTGCTTGGAACATGCTCCCCAGCTCTTAGGGCAGACATCCCTTCCTCTGGAAAGCCAGCCCTTGCACACAGACCGTACACTTCAGAGGGTCTTCCACGAGGTCCTAACAGCAGGTACCACTGTGGCCTTCCCATTTACTTATTATCCGAGTGTGCATGTGGCATCTTTCTCTACCACACTTCATCTTGATGATGGCAGCAATGTCCCTACCTTGTGCCCACTTTGCACATCTGCTACTACCATGGTGCCTGGCACATGGCAGACACTCGTGTCAGTTCTTGAACCAAAACCATAGCCATTGGCAGGAAACTCGTCCTAGCCTCTCTCCTCCTTCAGCCCTGCGGAGCTGTTGCCCATGCTCTGCAGTTGATGGGGCCCGTGGCCTGCAGATGCCAAAAGAAAAGTCGTGTTCTCTGTGGGGTGGAGGGAGCATGTTGCCTTGGGGAAATAGATGCACAGTTGGTTTGGAGCGATTCATTTTTCATTTCAAATTAGAAGTATCAGACCATGAAGTCTGGTAGCTGTTGTGAGCGTGTGGGTTGTTTTCTTCCTGACTGGTGAGGATCTAGAGCTGATGTGAGTGTTTCACTGCAGAACTTTCTGTGTCTGAGTAGTTGTCAGACTCTAAGAGGAACAGCCATGAACATGTACACACCCCAGAGCCACCCGTGGGAGTGGAACAAGAAGTGCTTTATTCTGCGTGGGGCAAAGCAGATCTGATGCAGTGGTTCACAAGTGCAAGGCCCCCCAGGGCAACTGAGCAAGACCTTGTCTCAAGTAAAAATTTTAAAGGGCTAGGTTGAGTACTTGCCTAGCAGGTGCCAGGCCCTGGGCTCAATCCACACAGGCACATGCATACATACACCACACTCGAGAGAAAGAGAGAATGGAAACTGGTCGTCTCAGATGCTACAAGGGCTCCTGGCCTCCCCAGGGGCTGCAGCGGGTAGCAGTGCATTCCTTGGATCCATGCATTGGGATTTCAAGGAAGCAGGCAAGACATCCAGGTGGGGACCAAGATGAAGAAAAGGTTGCGAACACGGTTGGCGAGAGCGAGTGAGTGAAAAGGCCAGAACTAACAGTGTGAGGTGGAGGAGTTGAGGGCAGAGCCAGGGAGATCCAGACCCCGAGTCTAGAGCGGGGGTGTTAGCTCAAGGCCAGTCAAGGGACAGATAGATGAGGAAATTTGAAGTTAGGCAAGAGGTGGCTGAGGCCTCAGTGCTACCTGTACAGAGGTTTGCTGTCCTCCGGGGAAGTCTTGGGGAGGGTGAGGTAGGCCCCACCAGGCACAGCCAGGAAGGGGCTGTTGGGCACTGACTCCGCATCCTGCAGGGCACGCACCAGCAGGGAGCCAGGGCTAGCGCTCAGCACCTAGGAATGGAGCCTTAGAGGCAGACAGACCTTACTCTGCCCAAGTCCTGCAAGCTCAGTATGAGCCAGCCTGTTTCTCAGCCCAAAGGGTGTCTGCTTCTCCTCTTTTTTTCCTCTGATCTTTTTCCTCTTTTTTCTTTTCTTTCTTTCCTTTTGTTGTTGTTGTTGTTGTTGGTGTTGAACTGATGATTGAACTCAGGCTCTTATACCCATTAGGCAAGTGCCATACACCCCCAGCCCTTATTTTATTTTGTCATGTTTTATTTTATTAAGTTGCCTAGGCTAGCCTCAAACTTACAATCCTCTTTCCTTAGCCTCCTGAATAGCTGAGATTATAAGCATGCACTACCATGCCTGGCTCTTTTGATCTTTATGAGGAAGAGAGAGAAATTTAGGGTCAGGCTGCTAGACTTTAAAAAAGGAAGGGGGCTTATACTTTCAGGTTTTTCTGCGAGCATTTATAGAGCCCCTCCTGCATGCTAGACATCGAGTTAGTATTCTCTGTATTGGGTTTTTGGGGAGTCCAGTCCCAAGAGAATTACTTTGCTGGCCCAGAAAGCCAGTGTCAGAGTGGAGGTGTATCTTTTACACAGTGGGGAAATAGATGTGGTCAACCAGAATCAGCCCCGAAGAGCAGGGAATGAAGGCTGCTGTCCCAGGAAGCGGACACCTGTGTTCCAGCCCCTGCTCTGTTTGCAGATTCCTGGGTGTGCCTAGTCAGAGCAGCTTGCCTCCCTGGGTCTCTGCAGCTTCCTCCTCATCCTTATGGTGCAGAGCTCTGCCCACGCACCTGTAAGGAAAGGAGGGACCAGGAAAAGCCCTTTGCTTTCCTTCCATTGGCTTCTCTAGCCTCAGCTCTGAGCTGCCTGCCATGATAGACCTGCTTAGGACTTGTAGCCCGTGTGCTGCGGCAGCACCAGCAGCTCTGTGAGGACATTTCATCCTTCCCGTCCTTGGCAGCAATGACTGAAATTAGGAAGTGCAGAATGCGGGGGAAACGGAGGCACATCAGGGCAACAGTTAGTCGGAGGCACAGGCAGGCTGGAGGCAGCCAGGGGAATGTACCTGCGGAGCCGAGGTCTGCAGTCACGGGGACTTGGGCTCTCTTACTGAGCTTCACCCTCCACCAGAAGAGGTGGCGAGGGCACCAGCCTTACAGAATGCAGTGATGTAATGCTGCCCCTGGGACATGGGAAGCACGCTGAAATTCTGCCCCTGACAGTTGAAAAAGCAGAATTGGAATAGCAGTAATTGCTCCCACGCTAATACTGTTTCAAAGAACCCAAGGAGGATGGAAACCCAGCACCACTGACAGTTTGAACTGAGAAACCTGCTCAGGGTCCTGGGGGCCTTGCCCCTAGCATCCTGCCTTAAGATGCCCGTGCCTACCTCTGAATGCCCCTCACCACCAGTGGAATCTACTCTGCCGCTGGACGGCCATTGCAGACTGTGTTACCCGTGGCATCGTTATTTAGCATCAATAGTCTGTTGGGTTTTTTTAACAAGCAGTTTTATCAGTTTGAATAAAAAATATTAATCTTTATAAAAATAAAGCCAGTACAATAAAATATATAAGATCTATATAAATTACCTATCACCACTATCTCAAGAAAAAATCCTGAATAAACTTCTGGTTTGTATCCTCCAGAATTATTCTCTGTAAGCACACAGATGAAAGTTTTGTTTCCATTCTTTTTTTTTCCTCTTTTATGGAAGAGAAATTGTACTATACCTACAGTATTCAACATAATATATCATGGGTACCTTTCCATGCCATTAAATAGCCATCGATGTCATATTAATGGCTACACTTTCCAGTTTTTAGATATACCACTTTTTTTTAAAGAGAGAGAGGATGAATCAATTTTATTTATTTTCCATCCGGCCTTTGTTTCTCCGACACTTAGTTGTATATGTGGTGCTGGGATTTTAACCCAGATCCTTGCACATGCCAGGCAAGTGTTTCAACCACTGAGCCACTGCTCCAACCCAGATATACCATATATTTTTAACCATGCCCTTTTGGTAGACAGTCTACTTCATTATTCACTAGAAACATACAGTCCTGGAATGTTCATATAGGCTGCATAATCCTGGAATATACATTTATATACTTGATTAATTTTTCCCATTAATATAAATTCTAAAAGAGTGTTTATTAGGAGGAGAATATAGAGAGACACACACAAAAAAATAAATAAATAAATCTCAATGCCTATTGCCAATTTACCTCCCAGAAGGGCTAAAGCAATTGGAATCCTGCCAGTGGTGTAGGTGAGAACCATTTCCCTGCTTGGGAGCACAGGCTGCTCCTAGGGTCATGGCTTTGTTGGCCAGCTTTCAGCACTATGAGTTCCTTTTTAGCTCCAGCTAAGGGGCAATGGACTGTGGGGTGACAGCTTTGCCTGAGTTGCTTTCCGGAGCTGGAGCAGAGCAGGGAGAAGAGGTGCGCATTCGTGCTTTGCCTGTCCCTCTCATCCAGTAGCGCTCTGGAATTCTCAGCCCCCAGAGGCCACCTGGGGAGGGCCTGTGTACAGATGGAGGGAAGGACAACGCTGGAAGGAGCACAGCACAGGGATAGTAGATGTCCCTGAGCTGGGGGAAGAGTGTCTCAGTAGAGCTGAGCTGCCCTGACAGTCTGCCCTGCTTCAAGAGGTGGGCTTGGATTATCAACCTGTCAGTGGTGTGGGCTGAAAAGGAAGCCTTCACTGCCAATCTTAGAGGAGGACTAGTGGAGAAAAAAAGAAAAACCAGTGCGGGGCCTGTTAAAAACTACTACAGAGGTATAAACGAACACTGTCCATAGATCTCCGAAAAAAACTATCATAGAGCTGGAAGTGTTCTCCAGGAACTATCTCCACCCCACTGTCCAAGTGAAAAGTGTTCATATCCTACACAGGAAGGGAGCAGCTGCCACCAGCAGAAATCGGGATGAGCTGGATGAGCAGCAGGAAAGGGAGATGGGCCATAGTGTGGGTGTGGTCAATGGTGGGAGTGATTGAGGAAGCCACCCTAGGGTGGCCAGGAGGGAGAACCAAGAGACAGAGAAAAGGTTTGGAGACAAACGAGATGGAGTTTTGGGACTGAAAGACCCACTCTCCTAAATCACTGGAGAGCAACTTCTACTGGGGCAAACCTCTGGGGACAAACTGGAGTCTCTGTCCCTTATTATGGCTAGAACTCAGACACCTGTTCAGGAAAGCTTCCCCCAAGCTTGATTTACTCTGTAATCCAACTGGTTGCTGGAGAAGGAAGCTCCTAGGATCTCACTGAAAAATCCATGTGGTTGGGGAGTTGCAGAGGGTGGGGGAAGGATATTTTTCCACCCTTTTTGTTGGTTTGAAAATTTCTACAGTGAGAATGAACATCTCATTTTTAAATGGTAGGCCTCTCTCTTTTCTCCTGCTAAGTATTGTATCCTCTGTGTATATTAAGCCAGGGCTGAGTCAAAGGCCAACAGAAAGGGAATGGCTTGGTTTCAACAGCTTTGTTCTTGATGAACCAGGGTTGTTCCAGGGAGAGGGCTATGGGGACAGCAAGCAGGGAGAAGGGTCCCTGTGCAAATAAATTTCTGCAGCCTGGCTTTCCAAGCTGCTTTCTTTTCTGTTATTTTGTTTTGTTGTTTTAAAGTCCCTGCATTTTGCCTCTTTGAAATTCCATGCATCCTTTCTGATGACTATAAAATTTAATTTCCAGAAACAAAATGCATTAGGATTTGGAGCTCTGTAGTTTTCATGCATGCACTCTGTTCTTTTTTCTGTTCAACATAATTAATTTCTCAATTAATGAATACCAGATGAAAAATGTTCCTCTTCTCCATTATTGCTAATGTATGAAGGATAATTAAAACTCATAAATAATCATACAATAATTTGCCATTAATGATAACATCTTTAAAAGTATAACATCTTAACTGTTTCAAAACCTCATTAGACGTTCCTGCATACACAGAACCCATGTGCTGGGAAATATTTTTGAATAAATTTTGCTTATCTTCCTTCAATAGTGAGATACTACTCAATACCCAAAATAACTTAATGATGGTGACTGTTGTTTCTTCTTTGTAATTACAGACTTACCAAGTGGATTTGAAGCCTAACGGGTCAGAAATAATGGTAACAAATGAAAACAAAAGGGAATATATTGAGTAAGTGTACACACATTTACAATTTTTTATTTTGATAGACTGAACAATATAGTTGGTTGACACCCCTGCTAAAACAGCTTACGTGTGTTATGGGCTGGAGTTCATTGGTCAGTTTTTGGCAATAGGATCTCCTTTGGTCGTGGCTGGTAGGAGGCTGGATATGGGATGGAGATTTTGCCTTGTATCGCAACTTCAGTGATCTGTGCTAAGGGAGAAGGAGTACATCACTAAGGAATATGACAATTTTTTTTTAGTACATGACTATCATCTGAAATTTAGAATTGTAACAGTGGAACACAGTGATAAGAACCAATGAGATAAAAGTAGGAACTAACAAAGATAAAATATTTTTTCTCACTCCTGATTTCTTTTTCATAATGAAAACTAGGAAAACAGTTAAAATAGGAAGAATTCAACGTGCATAAGCATAATGAGTCATTCCTAATATTTGTAATTTTCTTAACCCAATCTTGCTCTCATTTGGCAGAGCAAAATGTTGACTTCTTTTGACAGTCTAGCTCTTGCTTAAGTCCTAGGTCATTTATACCAGGCAGAGGTCTTTCGGTTGGGTATGTTACCTTTCCATTTTTGGCATCTCAGTGTGATTGAAACAATCCTGGGCTTTCCCAACGAGAGCCAGTTTGTCCTCGCTGGCCTGGCCAGGTGCAGGGCTGAGGTTCTGGCAGCAGTGTTTGGTTCTGGCCCTAGTTCCTGCCATCCTGGGGGTTACAGCAATAGCCTCTGCTCCAGCGCTCTCATTTCTTCAAGCTGAGTGCCTTCCTTCTTATCACTTAAAATTGATCAGAGGGCTTGGATTGAGACAGTGGACTGAGGGTCTCCGCATCTCTTCGTATGATCCGCAAAGAAAACCTGTGCTTCCTGATTAGGAAGAAACAGAGCATCACTGTCTCTGCCCGGAGACCCTGAGAGTGGAAATGTCCCATAACAGGCTTCTCCCCACGTCAAGTTGGAAGCTTGTTGTGCTTATAATAAACTAGAAGTAAGATACTGCAGCTCTGCCCTGTCCACACTAATTGGCACACTTGTTCTGACCTTGGACAGTTTTGGCAGGTGACACCTGAAGACACCATTGTCTTCCTTTGGAAAGGACAGATGGTAAATATTTTTTTTTTAAAGCTGCAGCCCAGGACACTGATGCCTGAAGTTTGAGGAGTCTGACATGTGTGGTACATGTCATGCATCACTCTTTACAGTTAATTATTTTAGGGTTTGAATTTTGTGAGAGCCAGGACCAGGCCAGGATTTCGACTAGCTTCACTGAAAAAAAAAAAAAAAAAACAATTAAAATCTGCAACTGCTCCCTCCTGACCCTGGTCTGTGGTGCTGGCAGAGTGGTGTTGGGGGATGATTGCAGCCCAGCCCCATAAGCAGCGACTGAGCACTAGGTGTGTGCAGGTTGCTCCTCAGGGGCTGTTGCCCTGGTGCCACCAAGGAGGTGAGAGCCCTTTGTGAGGACAAAATATCTTCAAGGCAATCCAGAGTAGATTTGACTTGTGCTCAGTTCTTCCTTGGACACTATCACAGGGAAAATGATTTCAGGCACTTTCAGAGTCTTCCCATTCATCCTCCCAATTTTGGCACTGAAGCATTCGTGTACATGAACGTGCGCTGGGTGCTCCCTCTACAAATGCACATACGTGTTTATGCACGAGGGTGTGTGGGTGCGTGCGTGTTGTGCACATGCTCCTGTGTGTGCCTCATGACCCTTTCTCCCTTCACATAGACATGTTCACTTTGGTCAAGTTAGGCTGAGTAGGGCAGTTATGCTTTGGAAATCCTCGGGGAGATTTTCTGTTCATCGTGGGTACCTCAGGGCTGCTTGAATCAACCAGGGGAGCCAGCAGCAGCCCCCATTGTGAAAAGCAGGGAACCCTGGCGGTGGAGGAGGTGGCTGACATGTGCCCTTCTCTCCTGCAGCCTGGTCATCCAGTGGAGATTTGTGAACCGGGTCCAGAAACAGATGAACGCCTTCTTGGAGGTGGGTGCTCCTGGTTGAGGGAGGAGGGCAGGGCTCCTGCAGTGGTGTGCTGGAGCCAACCACTCACCGTGTCACTGGGTGTGTGGGGACACCGAGGAAGGCCGGCACTGCCCACCTCACGCCTTGGCCAGCCTCCAGGGCGCAAGTATTCCGTGTTGTATGCCATCTTTTTTTTTTTTTTTTTTACGTGTTCTCTTGCTTTGCTTTGCTGATTTATTGGTTTTTCTTTGCTGTGCTTCAGAGGGACCTTTTTTACACACTCGAGCTAGAGCCATCATCTTGAAGTTTGAAGGCCACCTAATGCCGTGACCAGGGTCTCAGGAGTTTGAGGACTTGCTCTGAGCACATGCAGGGCCGTCTCCCGTCAGGCCACCCTCCTGTGCCCTTCTTTGTGGCTGTCTTCAAATTCCTCGCAGATGCTCTGCTGTTTGGGTGCATGGAGAGCATATTCTTGGCAGTGGGGTCTTAGGTTGAACCAGCTGCCTGGGCCTGCTTTGGCCCTGGGAAGGAAGGAAGCAGGCACCGCCCAGATCCAAGGGCTCCTGCTGGGATTGTTACCAGGCCCCTTCTGAAGATCCCCAGCAGAGGGTGAGGGGTTTGTCACTTTCGAAAGTGTTTCATGTTAACCACTAGTGAAGTCCTTTTCCAATGTGATGATGAGTGTTAATTGTTTAAAAGATAATGGGAAAGGTCCACCCCCACGTGACCCATAGCTGAGTACCTAGGAGGGAAGCCCTTGCGGGGCAGAAGGACGTAAAGTATGAGAAGAGTATTGACAGAGGTACATTTCCTACTTTATTTAGATAAGAAACCCAAAAAACAGGCCCACCCTGGCCCTCTTCCCTTCAGGTGCCCAGCCTCCACCCCAGCACTGAGAGGCTAGTGTTGGACCACACGCTGCTCAGTGACAGCCTGGTCTGCTGTCCCCTGTTCCTTCTACCCTGGCTCACAACAGCTTGTGTGCTTCATCTCTGTGCCTTAAGCACGTTGTTTTTAAATGTGTCTCTTGCACGACTGTGGCTTGTACACACAGGCACACAGCAACGTGCCCAATGCCTGCAGTGTCCCACATTTTCATAGGGTTTTAAATATGACATACTGAACCTTCTAGACGCTGTCTTTTTTTTTAAATTTTTGAATTGTGACTGCAGTTTCTTATTGGAACTGTGGTTAACTTGATACTGTCACTGATGTTAAAAATGTATTTACTTGACAGAGGCACGATTTATACTATGCTTAAATAAGAAATAGAATTCTATACATAAGCATAGGATGCATTTTATATAAGTAATTGTCTTCTAAATGTGTTTTTACCTGGGTAACCAAAAAAAAAAGAAAGCTTATTTTTCGTGCAAAATTTTTCTTTCTCACAGAAAAAAAAGTGATTTTTTTTTTCCTTTCAGGGATTCACAGAATTGCTTCCTATTGATTTGATTAAAATATTTGATGAAAATGAGCTGGAGGTTTGTATTACAAGCATTTTATATAAAATAATTTTTAAATAATATCTCTCGTTAACAATGATATTTTACATTCCTTAATCTATAATGTCCTACTGAGGAAGTTGGGAAAAATTCCATTTTGTGTCTCATTTTCTGATGGTGGGAGTAAGAGATAGAAAAAAGTCATCAACCATAGGGCCCTTGCCCAGGAGGGGCACTTGCAGAATGTCCCCACTGAGCGGGGTCAGGTTCATGGCACCAGGAGAGGAAAATTGGTTGACAGCAGTACCCTGCTGGTAAGATCAGGCTGGCCCAGCATCCTCCTGCCTCCCCATCTCCACCATGGCAGTTAATTGGGGAACCTGGGCACAGACTGGCTGTAACCATCTCCTGTGCTGTGGATCAGAGGTCTCCTTGAACTTAGAGTGGTTCGAGTTGACTAAGGAAAAATAGCAGAAGGTAGTTTGACAATTGTCCGTCTCAGCTTCTTGCTATTGGTGTGGGTGAGAGAGGGCAACTTGAAAACCAAAGAAACAACTTGCACTTGGTGGGTGGGAAAAACAGGACAAGGGAGGAAGACTGCATCTGTGGCCAGGCTGGTGATAGGACTTGGCCACTGTCCAGGCTGCATCAGTGGAACATTTCTTGTGGACTGGCTGTCTGTACTTTGACCTTAGAGTGGAGACCTCAGTCTTAATGTGTCATAGAAATCATGTACTGCAATCCTGAAATTTTGCAGATGGAGACACTGAGGCAAGGAGGAGTAAGTGACCTCACAGGTGGACCCAGAGAGGTTTGAGCCCAGTCAGGCCTAGGAATTCAGTTTTCAGGCCTCAAGTTTAGTTTCCTTCCAGTTTTACTCTAGTCCCTCTGCAGAAATGTCATGTTCGTTTATTCATAAGAAACCTCTACTGGAGAGTTAGATTACAGGAAAAAGCACACCTTAGACTACCTGTCTCAGTGCACGTCTGAGGTCCACAGGCCTCCGGACAGGTGAGGCAGTTTGTCCTCACCTGAATTAATCCACCTGGGGAAGGTGAGTTCTTGTGGTCATAAGTACTAATTTGGGGGTGGGTATGGAAAGTTTCAAATTTCAGACAAATAAGCTGTCAAGGAGACAGCCAGGGTAATGAGCCCCTGCTTGCAGAGTGTGAAGAAATCCAGGAACCCTGAACTTGAGTCTGGGGGTGGAGTCCTCTTTTCCTATATGAAATGCCATAGCCTTGCATGAGGGTTAGATTTGAGTCCCCCTCATTACCAACATGGCAGGGAAAGTTTGGAACACATCCACATTCACTGGTTCGCATGAGCTGCTAGCTTACTTGGTTTTCACAGTGACAAAAGGGAATTTCTCAGTGCAGGATTTCTGTGGCTTTCACATGCTGCCTCCTTTACATCTGGTCAATTTCCTTAATAGTTGCTCATGTGCGGCCTCGGTGATGTGGACGTGAACGACTGGAGACAGCATTCAATTTACAAGAACGGCTACTGCCCGAACCACCCTGTCATCCAGTGGTTCTGGAAGGTAGGTGCGGTGGGCCCGGGCCCGGGCCCAGGCCCCAGCCCTGCTGCACATTGCTCCCCTGAGTTGTGGCAGAGGGCCCTGCAACACCCTGTTGGGCCTGACGTTAGGACTGACGCTGGACCCTGGGTCTGCCTGAACTCGGATTGTGTGGGAGGGAAGAGGCCAGAAGCCCTGTCTGTGGATTTTCTATAACTGCACGGCATGAGATTTAAATCCTCATGGAAGTGCACTGTCCTTGTTGACCACTTAGTAAAGCAGGTTTTCTTTGAGAAACCCACTGAATAAGCTGATTCTGAAAAGAGTTAATCGGCCTCCTTTCTCAGGATATAAACCTGCTGTCAAAGCTGACTTCTCCAAAGACGTTGTTTTCTGCGGAGAAAGCTTTTTCTCAGGTTTTTTAAAACAAATTCTAATTTTGTTCTTTATCTCTCAAAGATGCAAATGAAAATTGATTTACTATCTTAGGGCCAACATTTGCATCTTGTCCAGCTCAGGAGGGAAATGAAATAGAAATGGATTGGTTCAGAGAGAGATGGCAAACTAACTTAAAAAAAAAAACTGACCCCCCTAAATAGACTGATTATTTGCATGCAAAATAGAACTTATCTATCTCATTTTAATTTCTAAATTATTAAAAATTAGAAATAATATTAATATTATTTCTATAATTAGAAATTACTTCTATTAATATTTCAAGTACCAGCAGAACTATAAAGGGTGGATAAAACAATCTTCAAATCCTAGACCAAGTCTCACTCAGCCATGACTTCATACATATATACATGATTTTTTTTAAGAGAGAGGGAGAGATAGAAAGTAAGAGAGAATCAATTTTCTCTTGTTTCTTGGACACTTAGTTGTGTATGTGATGCTGGGGGTTGTCCCCAGGTCCTCCCACATGCCAGGCAAGCACTCCAACTGCTGAGCCCACGGATCCAGTTCCTTCATATAACTTTTTAAGAGCAGCACTCAGATATGTACGTCACCCAGATGGTTTTAGAGGCCTATTTTGCCTCTGTTTTTCCTTCTTTTCATAAAATGTTATCTTTTGGGACTTTGCAGTCTGAAATCCTATTTCATCACCTGGGTTCCCTTGGGGTAGACAATCCTAGAACGCTGTATATTTATAATTGGCCTCAAGGGAGCTGGCAAGTCTCAAACACAGAAACCTGAGCTGGATGCCATCAAAGAGTTTGCTTTTTATATCATTTATTTTGGCCTGTTGGCAGAAGAAGAAAGAGACCTGGTAATCAGTCACTAAGATTAGAGAGGCTTTGGATTCTGGTGGCCATTAAAATTTAAAAAATTACTGACTGGGTTTTCAGAGTCAACTGTCTAGGTCTTCTTCCAGGGGAACATAAATAAGATTAAATCTGCCTGTCTGCATTCCAGTAGCATGTGCTGCGTGTCACATGGGGACATGATGACCTTCTGCCTCTGTCCATAGGCTGTGCTGCTGATGGATGCTGAGAAGCGGATCCGGTTACTGCAGTTTGTCACAGGGACATCCCGAGTCCCCATGAATGGATTTGCCGAACTTTATGGTGAGCGGTGTACAGGGATCCAAGTCTCCAGTGGGGTTCCAGCCAGTGGCCCAAGATTGCTCTGCCCCCGCAGGCCTCTGCCCAAGGCTAGGAAGCCTTGTCAGACCCACGTCCTTACAGACACTGAGACACTGCCAGGTGCCTCTGCTGCAGGAAAGGGGCTTTGTTTGCTCTTCTCTGTTTTCTTTTTCTTTTACTTTTTTTTTTTCTGGATGAGTTTTTTGGTATAGCTTTAAAAAAAAAAAAAAAAAGGTTTCCTATAACCATCCATGTGGTTCCAGAATCCGCATGAGGTCCTCCAAAGGACGCCTCACCTCCAGGGGTCAGAATTCCTCAGGGTGCGCTGTAAAGAAATCACTCTTCTCCTGCATGTGCAAGCATACGTCCATTTGTTTCCCGAAAGCAGCTGTAAATTCAGCTCTGCTGGGCCCAGTGGAGGGGCTGCAGCCTCTGCCCTTGCACGAGTTGCGGTGTCCCTTGCACTCAGGGCGGTTCCACCCTGCAGGAGCAGCAAAGTCTGCATCCTGAGCGTGTGCACAAGTTCAACTCCAACGGTGGCCGCTGTCCTCCTGTCTTCCCTGTTCTCTAAGTGTCCCCGCAGCTTTGTCCCAAGCCACAGGCCCTGTTGACATGTCTTGTTCTTTCCTGTCCAGGTTCCAATGGTCCTCAGCTGTTTACAATAGAGCAGTGGGGCAGTCCTGAAAAGCTGCCCAGAGCTCACACATGGTAAGTGACAGAATACCCTGGTGTCAGCCGACAGTGTGTTAGGTACAGCCTGACACCGGTCTAGAGGAAGATCACTGCCTTTCCTGCCTCTAAAGAGCTCAGCACGAAATGACAGAGACACGCATGAGAACATAAACTGCAGTAAATGCTGACAGAGCTTAGTCCTGATTTGATTCAACCCAGTGTGTTAGCACATAAAGGGCGAAAGCCCCCGTGCTCTTGGGACCCCTGCAGACTGTCCTTCCCTGACTGTTCCAGGGAGCAGGGATTTCACTATTCACCATCTGTGCATGCGGCAGCTGCCAGCCTCTCAACAGAGCTGGGCTCTTACTTCCACCTTAAATTGGTCATTTGGAACTTAGGATAAAATCCCCTATATATAGAAGTCTCGATTTCAAAAGGCCTTCTGTGTGTGGCAGTAGTCATAGTTCCCCAGAATTTAGTAATACTGTGACTGTGGCTGAAGGAGTGTTAAGAGGTCTATAGGTGGGGCTGGAGCAGTGGCTCAGCGGTTACAGCATTTGCCTGGCATGCGCAAGGTCACTGGTTCAAACCCCAGCACCATGTACACAACAAAGTGTTGGAGCAAGGACAGCCACATGAAAGACTAAATAAAATTGATTCTCTCTTAAAAAAAGAAAAAAAAAAAAGGTCTGTAGGTGACCTGTGGCTGTGTAGGTGACCTGTGGCCCAGGATGGCAAAGTGTGGCACATCACACCCCCAGAAGACCCTTTCAGGCTACAGACAGGAAGGAGGCCACGGTTATTTCCTTGGAAGAGTTATGCTACACCCACCCAGGCACAGCCTGGCCCAGCGGGTTTGCACAACAGCATTTGGCAACCTGTACCAATCCAGAATCATGTTCCTGTGTTGGCTTTTGCTTAGGCCTTTATTCTTACTCCTTGGGAAGCAGTAGTGTGGGCCTCCCAGAAGTGGTGAGCAGCACGGCCCTGCCTCTCAGGAATAGCAGGGCTCCCAAAGTCTGTGCTAGCCCTACTGAGCATATGTGAGCCACCGGACGCTCACGTCAGGCACATTTCTGTTCCCTTCCCTGTTGCTAGATAGTCGCACCAGCCTTGCAAAGCGTGTCTCCTCGTTCAGGTAAATTCTTCTTCCACGCACTAGTAGGAAACGTCCTCTCTAAAGGGAATGGCCCAGGAGGAGAGAATCCTCATGGAAGTGCATATGTGAGAAATCGGCTGTGAACAGTATTTTCCTTCATACCATTCATGTGACTCTCTGAATGGAAGGAATATGGTCACTGCCTGCCAGGCCCTCAGAAGCAAGCTGAGCCCAGCATGACATTGGTGAATGTCCAGAAGAGCCACTGTCCACAGTTCTCTGCCTCTATTCTAGGGGAAAATGTTTTGATCAACCAGAGCTTTTATCCCAAACAGTATCGCAGTCCAGCATGGCATTCTGGGTTCCAACAGCCACAGTTTGGAAGGAGGCACGCAGAGTAAGGCCCACTCAAGGACTGTCAGTGTCCGCGCAGGACTCCCAGACTTGGGAACCAGTAGGATGAATGTCAGTAAATTACTGCTCAGGCACTATTTCCTCTTGATGACAACCCTGTGCCATACTGTGATAATTCCCCAGGGTGTTAGGACATTGGCTCAGGAGCACACAGTTCACAGATTCCCAGATCACAGGATTTGAACTCAGATCTGCCGCAGGCACACTCTGCCTCTATTGAGATGGCTCCTTCTGAGAAAATGCTTCAAAGCAGTGCAGGTTAGCCAGCTTCCTGTTCAGCCCCTGCCCCTCAGTGACCCCGTGGACAGGTGCCTTACTGTGAGACTTCTCTTTGATTTTGGAGCCTACATGCTTCAGCCACAGCTGGTTGCTTCTAATCTTGGCTGCACACTGGAACCACAAAGAGGGCATTAAAAAGCACTGATGTCAGGGTGCTGCTCCCGGAGAACAGGACGTAGTTGGTGTGGTGTATGGCCGGGACAATTTTCAAAGATTGATTTTAAAGGTAGACCTGGGAAGGGCAAAGGTCACCTATAGGAGGGAAGGAGCCTAACTGGCTCTTCCCAAAGCTGATTTTCCTGTCGCTGTGTCACCGAAGTGAAGCCAGCAGACAGCCCTTCCTGAGGGTGCTCTCTAGACTGACCCCTGACGAGGGGCTGGCTCCAGGCAAGACTGCTGTGCTCTCTCCTGAATTTCTTTCCCCCATCCAGGCCCAGATCATTATAGGAACAGGAACTTATGGCCACATCTCAGCAGTGGTTCCCCTGTGACATCCATGGGGAGTTTCACTTCTTCCATGTTCTGTGAGACTAAAAATGCATAGCTCAACTTCAAACTGAAAATATGACTTGGTAGAGCAAGCTGGCTGATCTGGCTCTTTCTGAAGGGTCCTCAGATGTGACTGTCGGGTGTCTGACGCTTGTAGGGCGTCAGCTCATTGCTCTGTAAGATCACAACTTGGTGGCTTAACATTACCCTTTGCTGGGAATCAGAGCCACCTGCACTAACCATAATCTCCTTTGACCCACACGCCACCCCATGAACTACTGCAGCCGCAGAGGACAGTGAACAACCCCCAGTCACCCAGTACCTAGCACCTTCCATGCACTGTCCAGGCACCACGTGTGGCTGACCCTCATAACTGTCACAATTCAAAGACCTGGGTCGTGGTGACCCATTCTTATAGATAAGAGAACTGAGGCTCAGACCTGGGCAACATGATTCAGAGCTTAACACTCCCTCTTCACCCTCTCCCTCCATTGCCTCAGTATTTCTCAAACTTGGATCCTGGCTAGGCCTCTTTTAGAAGAAAAATATTGCCAACAGTCCTTGTGAGTGGATCTTCAGATCTTTCTCTTTTGACCTCCCCTTTCAGGGTTCTTGGGTTTCTGAGAACTGCCATTTAAGAAGTACAGTATTTATCCCTTTTAATGTTTACCAGCTGTTATGAAGTCTGACTGGGGCTCAGCACAGCTTGATAAACATTTTAGGGGCTGGTAGGGCCCCACCATAGAGGTGCCTTAGTTTCTGCTGCCGATGATCAGTGGTTAGCTTTAAAACATGAGAGGTTGCTCTGCTCATACTTAGAGCCACATCAGCATGGGGTGGAACAACTTTAAGCACAGCTGTCGTGTCAAGGTCTAGCTTCAGAACCAGCGTGGGGCTGAACCTGGCTCTCTTACTGTGTGACCTGGGGCAAGTTGCCTAACCTCCCTGTGCCTCCAGTTCCTCCTCTGAAATGGGAGAAGCACTGCCTTCCTCAGCAGGGTGATTGCTAGGCTTCAGCAAGGTCGACAGACACAGCACAGAAACAAGGCTGACCCAGCAACGTTAGCCCTCCTCAGATGATCATGAGCTGCCGCAAGTGCATGTGGCCACATCCAGAACAGACACACATCAGCAGGCCCCACAGACACCGAGTGAATAACAATGCTGATCACACTTGCTGCCTGCCAGGCTCACATCGCACATTCTAGGTGTGACCCTCCCAGCACCCCTGTGAGCAGTTTCCCCTTTTCACAGTTGAGCGGACAGATCCAAAGAGGTAAGGTGATTTGCTGAAGGTCACTCGGCCACCAAGTGGCAGAGCCAGAATTTGAACTCGGTCCCGTAAACAAGTAGACTCAAGGCCTCCCGAGGCTGTCCAGGGGTCTGAGCGCCTCCCCCTCACCAGGGTGGTTTGCAGCGCCCAGCTGAAGCCTCCTGGTGTTCAGGGCTTTTCTAAGCACACTCTTCACTCCACGTGTCACCGGCTTCACTGACTGGTTGGCAGAGGTGGCTTCTCATCAGAGCTCTGCAGGCAGCCAGGCAGCCTGGCTCCACTGTGGAGTCTGCCGTATTCCGAGGAGTGGGACTCACAGCGCCTTGACCTTGCCTCACTGCTTCAGGACACACCTGCAGAACGGAGGTCACCCTGTCCGCTTTGTAGGCTTGTCATGGAAACCAAGGAATTCATCCAGAGGCCCGCACTTGCCGAGGCCTGACGGGGAATGGGTGGTAGCACTGGAAACAGGCACCGTCTCAGAGCGCTCCCAGCCCTGACGCGTGTGTCTCCCTTCCACCAGGCTCCTGCTAGCAGGCTTCACGCACTAGTAAATGGTTTTCTCCTTGGTATTTATATAGCTTGTTTGCTGTGGACAGTTTCATAGCTAGAATTTTTTTTTTTTTTTTTACTTTTTTTGCTTTTTTGTACTCAGAATCAGACCTAAAGCCTTTTCATTCTCTTGCTCAGACACCAAATGCCCCATTAGCCAAACCTAGGAGGTGCTCTTGGGACTACAGGGTGACGATGGGGGCCTTCTACCGACACTGTGTGTTCCTTTTGCAGCTTTAATCGCCTTGACTTACCTCCCTACGAAACCTTTGAAGATTTACGAGAGAAGCTTCTCATGGCCGTGGAGAACGCACAGGGATTTGAAGGGGTGGATTAGGGCCTCCTGCCCCAGCGCTGTTCATCCAGCACGTTCCCCTTGCACTTTTGCATTGGCCTGATGGACTCTGCAGAGCGGGGGACAGAGACCGCTGCACGTGCTCTCTCTGAGCCTGGCCTCTACCTGGGCGCTGCCCAAGTTCCGATGCGGGAGCCCCATCCCAGCTTGCGTTCCCGCCTCTTCCACCACAAATCCTCAACTGGTTGATGTGTACACTAATTACATTTCAGGAGGACTTGTTCTATTTATGTTGTGCCTCTGTAGGCAAAGCCCTTAATAAATATTTTGCATACTTTCTAATGACAATGAATGGAATTAATCACTCTACAGGTATAGTATTACAACTCATGTTTACTTTTTAAAATGATTTAGACCGATTTTCAGATTTTATTTCATTACAATTAAAGATGTCTCATGTACTTGGAAAAGTGAGCTTTTTTTTTTTTGTATTTGAATTTCATACCAGGCTTAATGTTAATTGCATTTTTATTTTTTAAGTACTTTGCCACCCCCACCCCCTACTTTATTAGAACTGGAAGGCTAATTTTTTGTCCAGAAGCCTTCTACAGACAAGAACTTTTGAGAGAATTTCAAATATAACATTAGGCATAATGATAATTTTCCATCCTCAGAATGAAAGTAAACTGGATATTTCTTTCTTTTGTACAAATTTAGGTAATAGCTACAGGCTGAGAAAATTGTAACATAGCATGACATGTCTGTGTTAACTTGAAGGAATCACACCATTATTCCTTAGAAGTAATTGTGTGTGCTCTAAACACACTGAGACAGGGTTGGACTCTGATTTCTCATCAGAGAAATTACTTAACCCTTCCTGTTGCTGTACAGTTACCCTTTTATTATATTTTCCCCTTTGCCGATGTCGTAGAGATGTTTTGAATGAAACTTGGCATTGCTTGATTTGATACTGCGAAAGCCAGAGCTGTTTTGTCTCCTGGTGGGCGTTTGCTAACGGCAGCCAAGTAACCAGTTCCTGCTCCAACCACACCACTTCTGAAGGCACTTTATGTCCTGTGTGGAGGTCATACCTGGTTTCATTCTTGTTTTTTAACGTAAGCATTAAATGCGGTGGTGATTTCTCCCTGCACACATCCTTCCGGTGAAACATCTTAGTTGTGAATCTGGCTGCTGGTGTATACCCGGATATAGAGCTGAGCCTATAGACCCGTCCTCTCTAATTGTTCTGTGATTTCTACTGGACTACAAGGATTTATTTAACAGACACCTAATCTAACCGAGTTCTGTTACCATGACCTGGTGCATGCTTCAGTGCCGTGTCCCGCCTGAGTCATGTCTGTCGTACGCAAGGTTAACAGAAGACTGGTGTGCTCCACTGAGGTCAAGCTGCTAAGCTGGAGGTGGTGGAGGATTGAGGGTGTCTACGCAGCTCACTTCCTTTTTACTGTGAAGTCTCAGTTGCAGAATGTAGACGATGTCTGAGACAGTGTGGGAGTACCCTAGTCTTACTGTCCTTTTTAATTTGTGTTATGGTGGTTAGGGAACACTGAAGACGTGCTGTCTTGCCAGGTGCATATAAGACAAAAAAATATATGATTTCAGAGTCTTTGTGATATAAGAAGAAGGCTCTTTGGTGTAAGAAATCGCTCACATTCGTGCAGCTCTGAGTGGCATTGGAGAAGCCATGGGCACTGTAGCTGTGAGTCCTCTGAAGGAGCACAGAGGTCTCACCTTCTAGGAGAAGGTAGATTCCTGTGGAGCTCAGTGTTAGCTTCTGTTCATTGTGACTTAAAAACACCTCGTTGTGATCAGGAAACGTAGGTGTAAAATAATTATTTTAAAAAAATGTTGCTCATTATTTTTGCCTTTTGGTGGGAAATTTCCGCCTACTGCCAGCAAGACAGATGTCTCAGTGGTAAAAATCCCCTTTTTGTAGCCCTTCTAGTCCAGAGTCAGTTATCTTTTGTAAAAAAAAAAAAAGAAAAAAAATTGTGCCGAAAGTCTGCATTGAGCCGTGTGCTTGGATGGTTTTCGAGAATGATCACATAATTATAGGAGAAGAAATTTGATTCTAGTATAAAAACTGGGATTCTTCTGTCATTTTGCAAAGTGTATATTAAAGAAAATCAGAATATTCACTAAATGCAAATTCGGTCATGTATTGAAAATAGGAAAAGAGAAACTATTCTGACCATTTTTACGCCAGGAACAGAAGAATCATTGAAATGTACCCCTGTGAATACTGGAAAGGCGGTAATTGTGACTGGCACTTCAGTTTATCCCATAGTAATACCCAACTTTAACAACCAAGTACTGCTGGATCTGGGGTTCGGTTAAGGTTTTGTTAACTCAAAATGCAGTTACTGGTCCTTGACTGTGTGTGAAGTTTCACTGCGCCTGCGGGGTCCTGAATCCTGTCTCTAGCTCTTGTTGCCTACTCTTGGCAACCGCAGGTGGAGCAAACACACTGCAGGAAGAGCAGGTTTCTGGGTCAGTCTCCAGCCTCCCTGCTCCAACAGCTATGCTGGAGGAGGAGGGTAGTGCTGCCTGTCCTCCTCATCCCTGCAGCCACCACGCCCTGCACTCTGTGACCACCGCTGCCTGTTCAGGCCAAGCCACAGGGCTCACCCTCACCCCTTTTCTCTGGTTCCCTGCAGAAGAAGGTTGTTAGGGCCATTCGCCGTGAGGCAGAGTGAAGAACCACCTTCAGAGGGTGTGTTGCCTCCCTGCCTGCAGCCAATAGGAGGCATTGGTCTGTTCTGTAGTGCACTTGGCCTCAGTGCACATTCCTCGTTTGTCTGAAACATTTACTGCACTTTACTTTTCTGTAGCCAGCCCTCTAACAGATCACAAGAAAGGAAGATAGTTAATTTTTGTTTCCAAAACCCTTTAGGATAGTCCGTAAATTCAGATGGTGAACGAGGAAAGCGACTTGACAGATTTTGCCTCCCATGCAAGGACCCAGTGGCACAGTCTGAGAAATGGTTTGCAAAATACCACTTTCTGCATCTCACATTGTTGTGTGGACAACATGTACCATTGTCCTTTGACCTTGCCAGATCCCAGGTGACCCTGGAAGCCAGGGACATGTACACCAACTTTCTGATTGCTCTTTAATAGTTAGCAGTCGTTTGTAAGTTGACTCTGGTGTTTTCCTAATAATCTTGTATCTCATCTCAGAAATGTTAAAGTCTGCAAAGAGAGCCTGGGTTCATGAGCTCTCCAGCCCCTCCCTCTGTGCCGGCTGTCCTGTCCACTTCCTGTCCTCTCCCCTCCTCACCCAGACTGCACACCCATGTGCTGCCAGGAGAGGAGGGGAGACCTTGTCTGGAGTCATTTTCTGTTTTGCCAGTAGGGGTGCTGCTGTGCAGGGTGACTGCCTGCCCTGCGCCCAACTGACCCCCAAAAGATCATGCACTACCTCTGTCTCATTCAGGCATTGGGGTGCCTAATTCACATCAAAACTGCCAATTTGAGGACTGCAATGTGTCCAGAAACTTAATGACTCCACTTTGTACTTTAGATTGTAAAACTGGGAAGAAAAATGTGATATACTTTGGACCACTTTTTTTAATTTCTGTAAGCCTTAACAAACAGTGTATATACACTCACCTACGCACACTCCACCCCAGCGTGTTTTCAGTGTGTCAGAAAATGCTGTAGCTTTAGGATGTGAGCCTTTGTAATGTGTCCTAGGCAAGGGGTAGCTTTCTGTTGGTACGAAAGTTTCCTAGAAAGCTTCTCGTTTGACATCTCTCCTTTGTTAAAGATGTTACCCTTGAAACAACGCATGTTGAAGTGCATGTTTGTTGGTGTATGTGTGTAAGGAGTAACAATGGGAATCCAACAACCTCACTAGTGTGCTGCGTTCTCGACCTGGCTCCAGCGCATCGACAGCCGTTCTCAGGATCATAACCTGCGTGGACAGATACCTGTGCTCCTGTGTAAGCACTAGGACTGATTTCACCTAGACTCTCATGTTTTCCTTCATGTGAACCTTTTGTGACTTTGTTCTTCCTTTGCTACTCTGTATGTACCATATATACATTATATGTATGTATGCTGTCCAAATATATCTGTATATATTTGTATAGCATTTTTACACCTTTAGAAGTAATCTGGTTTCAAAAGGGAGTGAGAGCTGAGTCCCTTCTACAGTTTTCTCCAAGCTGTGTTCCGAGAATTCTCACCCTCAGAGCCTGAGAAAACCTTGGGAAGATGTTCATTTGCTGTCATATCTTGATTCAGTGTCTGTTATCAGATGAAACATGACAGAAAATGGTGACTTTTAAGGTGAAAAGCGTTTCAAGCATTCCAGATGAATTCTCAGTGTTTCACACCTTTTTATTATAAACCCCACCTCCTAATACAGAGCCAAGTACTATTTGATACAGTGGTCTAAACCAACTACCTTGATGTTTTTTTAAGACAACTTATGGATAATGCTCATTTTCACAACCAAAATAGCTTTAAAATATGGTTGCGTTTGATACACAGGAAAAGTTTTGCTCAAGAACAAGTCCTTTTTGCTTTTCTTCTCGAGAGAGCTAAGGCAAAATTGTAGCATGTTTTCCTGACAGCAAAAGAGTAATGTGACAAAATGAAGTCATTGTAAAGCGGAAACGATGCAACTTGTCAAATATTTAATAAAGAATTATGGAAGCTGGAGTCTTTTCTACATCAAGTATTATGGGTGGTCTGATTTACAGCTTCTCCATGAATGCGTCATCCTAATGGTGTGGCAGGGGTTTAAACGCCTGCAGACCTACAGTACATTTGCCTCCTTAATCACCACTGAGAGTTCCGCTCCTTTAGAGATAGTCTGCCCAGAACACAGGGCTTCAATACAATGAGGGAATGTACATTTGTTCTGATCCATATGGCGCATCTTTTTAAACATCCATACGGCGCATCTTTTTAAACTAGCGTATCTTACACCCACAGAGGAATCCATTCCTGGAAAGGCAGGTTTCCCCTCTAGCTTGCATCCAGCTGACCCTCAGCTCCAGGAGAGGTCCTAGGACTCAATGATGGAGCCAGAGTGCTGCTCAGAAAGTCGCTCACCACAGCCAGACCTTGTGTCAGTTTCCTGAGAAAACCACCGTGTTCCCACGTGCCATTTCCTCCTGCTCAAATCATCTCTTGCTCTGGGGGATTTTCCTTCTTTGTTCCTACCGAGCCTCTTCTCCACATCCTTTGGCCATCCCCTCAGGGACTGCCAGTGGTGACATCCAGGCAGGACACAAAGTAATCAGCCCTTGATTTCTTCCAACTTGTCTTTTATTCTTTAGCAAAGGATCTTGCTGGAAAGCTGTCAACAGCACCTGGAGCTCCTGCCTCCTCGCCCAGGCTTACAAGGACACACAGAAGAGCCGGAGGAGGGTAGGGACACTGAACTCTTATGTGTTCTTAGAGGAAAGTGTAAGTGGCACCATGAATAAATTACATCACTGACACGATCACTAGGCTCACAACTCTTAGCCTGCTGTAACATAGGCACTTCCAAAATTTTAAAGCCCTGCCGAGTGTCCTCAGTGAGCATGGGTGTCCCAAAATTCTACAACTAGCTCGACAACTACAAGGGTCTCCAGGGAGCCACACTTGAAGGGTCCCTGGGGTGGTGAGAACACAAAAGCCACTTTCTAGAGTCTTGCTACTCCCTCGTCTGAGAGATCGTTTCTGAGCTTCCAGGGAATTGGGGCTGGGGAGTCTATTTATAGGGCTTAAGTTGGGCTGAGCTGAGTTTACTAAAGGACCCAGCACTGACACCATAACTAGGTCTCATGGCTGAGGAGGCTGAGAATGGAGATTCCCTGCAGGGGAAAGGGTCCCTTTGCCCCAGGCAGACCATCTCTGCACAGCGCCCTTGAGTGCCCCTTCCTTAACCAGCTGTGTCATGCTGCTGAGCCACTCCTCCCCTTCCTTCTGGAAGAGTTTCTCCATGCCTCCAGCAGGGTGGCACTCACTCTCTGTGCCCGCTGGGGATCACCCAGACTTGCCATCTCAAGTGTGCTAGCCTGGTCCCTTGCAGCTTTGCCACTGGCTACAGGCTCCCTTGGTGGATTTTGGGGGCAGAGGCACAGCGTCGGGGGTACTGCAGTAGATGCCCTTGTGAGCAAATCCCGATGGGGAGGGATTTTTTTCCCTCCTTCAGGGAAGGCCTTGACTCGCAAGTTGGTTTGGAAGGGGTGGCCAGCACGAGAGGCTTCACGCCACCAAGAGGAGGAGACTGAACCTGAACAGCATGGAGCACAACGTGCAAGAGATGCAGGCCCATGGCCCAGAAAGGCTGGGCTTGGCTGACCTGGCAGCACTCCCACCAGGCTCCTCTGTCAGCCAAATCAACGATGAAAGTAAATTTGGGCAATTTCTAAGCTGTACCCTTCCTTGGCATTGTTAGATGCAGTTGTCAGAACCAGAAAGTTTAATTTTCAACCTGCAGACCGAATGCCCAAGCAAGCCAAAGGCTGAAGATCCTGCGCTGCAGGGTCCCAGGCTCATTGATCGGGAATTGCATGGTCGTGGAACATGCAACCCAGAGGACCTTGGCTTTGCCCTTCCAAAATCCTTATTTTCCATGTAAGCACCAGGGCGCTTGCCCCTAAACACTTAACATGACCAATACTGTGGTCCTAGAGGACTGGAACCAGATTTTCATTGAGTCTAGAAACCAGGATTTGTTCTCATCTGTGCCTAGGGGACTTGCGGGCAGTCTGCCCACCACCACGCAGGTCCAGGCGCTGTGACGGGGCACTTCTCAAAACCCAAGTTCAGAGGCTGCAGCAGTGCCTCAGCGGTTACAGCACCTGCCTGGCATGCTTGAGGATGCAGGTTCAAACCCCAGCACCATGTACACAATGAAGTGTTCAAGCAACAATAGTCACATGAAAAACTAAATAAAATCGATTATGTCTTTCTCTGTCACTGTCCCTCTCTCTTGAGAAAAAAAAAAAAAACCCAAGTTCAGGGGAGGAGAGTCCCCCAGCCCTCCACAGGATAGGCCCTGGCACAGGATAAGGTGGGGCATGGGTTGGCACTGTCAGAAGGGAAGGGGGTCAGGGAGTCCCACAGGAAATGCCAAGGCAACATGGGCTGTACCAGCTGCCTCTCTCAAGCCTCCAGGAACACATCATCCCAGCCAGGGATGGATCACAGCAAACATCTGCAGGAGATTGTCTCTCTCAAGGCCCTCAGCCCCCTGGCAGCTCAGCTCGCTCCCTCTAGCTTCCTCTTCCCTCTTGGAGAACGAGCTGGAGGTGGGCCTGGGGACTGTCCCCGCCCAGGCCCCATGTGCTGCTCATCCCAGCCTTG
Organism: Aplodontia rufa; assembly: GCA_004027875.1. Taxonomy (NCBI): domain Eukaryota; kingdom Metazoa; phylum Chordata; class Mammalia; order Rodentia; family Aplodontiidae; genus Aplodontia; species Aplodontia rufa. The sequence continues at coordinate 13,809 of PVKS010013557.1, read as the reverse complement.
CAGACAGCGACTTCCAGGATGTGGGGCTGCCAGCACTGTCCCTGAGGCTGAAACCGGCCTGCTCTGACATGGCAGCCCTGTCCCAGCCTCCTCATGCAGTGGCAGAGGATAAAAAGCTCCAATAGTTAGCTCTTTCAGTGTAACATTGACTCTTTGGGCTTAAAATCATCTTTGGAGATAAATATTCAGTCATAGATCAAGATCCCTTTGGAGCTTGGAAGGTCCTCCTGGCATAGGCCCCTGCTGTCTCCCTCCGTAAGCAATGTCCTCTCCGTCTCCTGCATGGGTTTGCAAGTCCTCCAGGGATCTCCTGCTGGCCTTACCTGCCCTGGCGTCTGCTATGACGTTCACTCCAGCCTCACCTTTGCCTGGTCGTTCTGCTCCCTGGCCACATTCCTGCCAAGCTCCTGAGCCACTTGTGTGTCTCCCAAGTCCCTGCTGCTCTGTGCTGCTTACCTGCACCTTCTAGGGCCTACCAGAGTCCCCAACAACATGTGGGGCGCAGTCTTTGCTGCTTGCTGCTATCTGACATTCCTCCCTTTGCCATGGCCCAGGGTGATGAGACCTGGAGTCTCAAACACAGTAATGCCCAGGACCCATGCTCAGACCTTCCCCACACCAGTCTTTCTCTTGCTGAGAACTGCCCTGGGTACCTGAGGCCTTTAGCAAAAGTCTATAATGGAATCACCTAAATTTGCTCTTGATATGGAAAGAGAAGCTTTTAGAAGGGACAGAAATTGCTTGTCCCTTAGCAAAGTCTGGTGCACAAGACCATATTCTCCCTCAGTGTGAAAGAGAATCAGCTTTCAGTCTAAAACACAACAGTGACTTTTTACCATCTCTATCGTTTTATTAAGAAAATGTACAAACACTCAGAAAAGTTGAAAGAATTGCACAGCGAGGGCTGGAGTGTTGGCTCAGCAGTAGCGCACTTGCCTGGCATGCGCAAGGACCCAGGTTCAATCTCCAGCACCGCATACACAACTAAGTAGAGGGAAAACAAAAACCAGATGAAAAAATAAAGTTGACTCTTTTTCTCTGTCATTCACTCTCTTAAAAAGAAGAGGAGGAGAAGGAGAAGGAAAAGGAGAAGGAGAAGGAGAAAAAAAAGAAAAATAACTGAGCACCCCTGTGCCACCACCTAAGTCCTCTCTTCACCTTCTGTAGTCGCCTTACTGCGAACCTGCAGTCAGTCCACTGCTAAATCCCTCCTAATGATTAAAGCATTTCAGAGTAAATTGCAAATACTACAGCAAGCATATCATTAACTATATTTTCACTTACACTTTTTATTTTGAGTTAAAATTCACGAACAATGAAATTCACCAATCTTAAGTGCACATTCACACCTGCGTAGCCCAAACCACCATCACCACCAAGTTCTTTCCTGCCTACTCCAAGTCAACGCCACCCCTATGGCCCAAAGCTATTCCGAGTTTTCCCGTTAGACATTAGTTTTGACTGTTCTAGAATTTCACATGGAGCCATGCCACTCATTACAATGAATTTTTAAAATTATAGTTGGTATGTCTGCTACCTGGAAACAATAACGCCTGTTAAATCAACTGACGGGAAGCCACAGGGCATGGAGAATGAAAAAAAAAAGTTGAATATCCCAACAGTGTCCCCACTTCATAAGCAGCGCAGTCACCATCTTGGCCTCCAGGTGGAAACCCAGGTCTGTTTTGCATCAGGTGCTTGCTGTGTCTGGAGCTTGCGGAGGGGATGCTCTGGGTGTTTTTCCAGTTCCCTGACTCGTGGCCACTGCCTCCTTCTTCACTCTTCCTCTTTGTGCATGAATCCTGGGGCAGGAAGAAGGCAGGAGTTTATTAGGGAAGGTTAATGCCGTCGCAAGCTGTCCCCACACCATGGTGACTTAGGGACATTTCCCATAGTCCCAAGTAGGTCAGAGCAGAGGCTCTTGCAGTGCAGTCATCTAGAGACTCTGCCTTGATGGCCCCGCAATTCCCTGGGACAGGATCCTCTACGACTCACAAGCGAAGGAGGGTAGAGAGGTTGGGGAAGCTTGTGTCTGGCGGACCTGGAGGGCAGACCTCTGCCTGCCTTTCCTGAGCCTGAAGCCACTCGCATGGCCCCCACTAGCTGTAGAGGAAGCTGGGAATCATCTAGTAGCTCCCAGAGGAAAGGGGAAGGAGTTTGGGACCAATGAACCAAATTCTGCCATTAAGAATTTATCTTCAGGGGCTGGATAGATGACCGGGCAATTATGGAGGTGCCTGGCATGCCTGAAGATCAGTGTTCGAACCCCAGCACCACGTACATAACAGTGTCAGAACAACAAAAGCTACATGAAAAACTAAATAAAATTGATTCTCTCTCTGTTTCTAAAATTAAAAAAAAAAAGAATTTGTCTTCAGCCTTTGTAAAAATCTCCCCTGGGGATAGTGACCTTGCTGACTTTTGCTAAACTTCTGGTCTTCAGTTTACTGGTCTTCAGTTTACTCTTATGATACCACTACTACTTTTCATAAATCTTCACATTAGCCCAACAAGGTAGACATTAGCACCAATTACATACAAGGAAATAGGCTAGGATGTTAAGAGGCTTGCAGAGGGGTGCTCTAAACCCAGATTGTCTGGATCAAAAGGCACCATTTAACCACCACCTCTACTGCCCAATCACCATCCCTTCCATCCAACCTCCTATCCAAAGAAAGAGCCAGTTAGCTCATTTATACTAAGATGTAAATGACTAACATACTGAACACATGACCCATCCAGAAATATTTTTATCTTAACAAATGCCAAAAGTGATGGTTTGGAAAAAGCAATAAAGATCAAATATATGGCATTTAGGTATCAGCAAATTGAATAGGGAGGGGTTTGAGGGTGGCGAGGAGCTGCTTCAGATCACTGAATCCATTGTGAACACAGGGTGACTGCACAAGGTGAAAAGGCAGCCAGCCTCATTCTGGCTCCCAAAGGGCAGCACCTTGCCCAACCCAGCCTTGCCTCTCCACCAAGCAAGGGCCTCGTGCTCTGCAGCAGCACAAACACTGCTCATCTGGGAGGGCTGAAGGGCTCAAGAAGCCAGAGACTGAAGATGGGATTTTCCATTCCCAGGATTCTGCAACAGCCTCTAGGATGCTGTTAATATATGAACATATTTAATATCATTTACGGCAGAAAGCGGGAGTTTGGAATCTTCTGAACTGTCGGCTGTCAGTCTCAGCAGTTCCAAGGCCTCTGCCCAGGGTCCCTCCCTCTGCTGCACGCCCACCTGCCTTCCCGACAGTCACTGTTTCCATAGAAGATTCTTGCCTGTTCATCAGTGGGGACTATCAGGGGACATGCCATCCCCACATACTGAGTGTTTAAACAACAGCCAGGCCTTTGAACCCCGACTCCAGTTAAAAAGTAACAGGCTGGACACTGAATCAATAGAAGACAAATATTAGCTCTGCAGGCCGAGAGACCAGCGTTGGGAAATCCCGCTGCTGGTGACACAAGAAGAGCAATGGTCACACCCGCCTGGGGGTCCAGGAGCCCCGAGGGCCCCCGTGACCTTGGGCCACATGTCCTGCCCTACACGTTGAACACTGAGGACACCAGGCCTTAAGTTCGCTCCTGGAACTCCTCGGTCTGACTCGTGCGGTGTCCTCCAAAAGGGAGCCCCTTTCTGCCCTTCCCAGCCATCGCACGCTGCTTCACTTTGTGTCCCTCTGCTGCCTGCTGGCGTTGAAACCATGGAGTGCTAAGACAGCAGGAGGACTCGTTCCCCAGCATTCCCCAGTCCTCAGCCTCCTCATTCCACAAGTGCTCCCCAGGAGCATCTGGGCCTTCTTGAAACCCTGCCTTTGGCCTCCACGGCTCCCCTGGCCACTCTCTCCCTCTCATGATGCTTCCACTCATTTTCCTCTTCCCTCAATGTAGACATTCACCAAAATGTTGTTTTTAATGACCACTCTCTTTCTGTCTCCCTCCCTCGTGGCTTGAGTCGTTACCTCCATGTGGACCATTACCAAATCTTTCTTTAGCCCCCGCCTTTCTCCAGCCCCTCCTCTCCAGAAGCCAGATGGACACCTTCATAGGATGTTCTTCAAGTCACTCAAAATCAAAATGTCCCCATCTGAACACACATCCTGTCCTTCCGCTTCTCCTCCACATCTTGGCTCTAGGAGTCTTGCCCTTGTGTCTTCTGGGCATCCACACGGGAACTCCATCTCAGCCTTCCACCCAGCTTTGCTCCCCAACTCCCAAGAGTGACAGGTGCACTTCTATTCATGCATTCCTTCAGCAAATATGCACCGGGAGTGGACCACCAGCCATGCACTCACAGAAGCCAGGGATCCACCATGGAATAGAACTTCTAGTGGAGCCAGGCAAATCATGAACATCTAAACACTATGATGTATGTTATGTTACATATCGATGACGGTGAAGGAGAAGATACAGCAGAGAAAGACTTCAGGTAGTGGAGAGTGCACATTTAGATGGGGTAGATCAGGGTGGAGGAGCAGTCAAGGCACAGGAGTGGGAAGGATGGTGAAGCCCTTTGAGAAGAGATCAACATGAGTTAAGCAGAAAGAACAATTCCAAAGGTCACAGGCAGGTCCAGGCAGCAATGACTAAAGCGTCAGAAGTACGCAGATGGCATTAAAAGCTTTAAGATGGAAGGAAAGGTCCCAGGCCTGGAAGATAAGATGGAGCCCGAATAGGAGGAGTGGCCAGAGGGATGGGAGGAAAATCGGAGAGTGGGGAGAGTTCACCAGCGAAGGAGGAGACATCAGATGTGCCCCCTCTGCTAGCGGTCAGCAGGACAAGGCTAGAGAAGTGACCATGGGAACTGGCAATGTGAATGGCATTGGTGACCTCCACAGGGGAGGGTTGGGTGGTGAATGGGCTCCAGGGAGAAGGGGAGAAGGCTCTGGGGACAGCGGGGACGTGCGTATCAGGGCAGGCGGCTGTATTCTCATCTACATTCTTCACTTGCCTCCGTAACTTCCACCCAGGTTAAGACAAGGACCTCCTGACTGCATCTGTCCCACTTTCTCTCTCCTGATTCCCAGTCTGGTTCGCACACAGCTCGAGTCCAGTCCAACCGCAATATCTGTGTGCCCTGCAGAAACCCTTTAAAGGCTCACCAGCATGCACCAATGAAAACTGGACTCCCCAGCCAGGTGTTCAAGGTTTGGGGGGCCAGGTCCTAACTTACTCTCCCTCCGTGTTCACACAGTCACTCAAGTGAAACTGTCCTCAGGGGCAGCGCTTTTGGTCCTTCCTACCTTTTTGCTCTCTCTGTAAGGAGTGACCTTCCCACACTAGCAAATCAGGGCCCCTCTCAAAGGCCGCCTCATCACCTCCTCTGTGAGGCCCTGCCTGACTTCCCCACTAAATGAAGTTCCATCCCTCTGGACTCTCAGCACTTGGCCCTGTCTCCCTTCTGTCTCTGTCTCCTTCCTACTCACTGCAGACAGCAGCCTGGTGGCCTGGGGTTTGGCCGCTCTTCTCAGTAACTCAGATGCTCAATAAACCTGGATTTCAGTGAGCTGAGCGAGGGCAGGGGTGGACACTGCTGGCTGCAGTGAGGCTGAGGTGACCGTGGCCTCGTGGGTTGAGGAGCTGGCTAATCCCTGCCTGTGTGCTCCTGAGGACGTCATTAACCCTCGGCCCGGCTAACGAGGATCTCCAGCCTCGTTATCAGGGGGTCCCGACTGATTGTAAGAGAGTCATTTGGGGCCTCTGGCAAGAGAACAAGCAAGGAGACAGAGCCACAGTCAGTAGAAGACCCTGCAACCGCGGACAGTAGTCTGCTGAGAGTCACACCACCCAGGCAGGAACTTTCCCGTGCCTGTGGATGCTTCTTCTCCCCTGAGAAGTAGCAAATGGCTGGGTTGCCTTTGTCATGCCACAATGTCCAGTGCTCCTAGTGTCAGCAAGAGCTTAAGTCTTGAGAGATGACAGTTTCCCTGGAAGCCATCAGGCATTGAGTCACATGGTTGGCTAAGCCAACTCACCTGAAAAACGGTTTCTAGTGAGGACTTAGTGATCCCCCAGGTGCTGGCAGAGGACGTGATTAAGAGGATTTTGTGTGTAGAAAGGAAGTGGCCCAGAAGAGGTGAGCCTGCCCTGATGCACATGAGAAAGGCATCATCCCCTCTCCTCCTGCTTGAGGTCCTCACAGCTCAGAAGGAAGGGAACATTTCAGGAACTCACAAAAGGACATCCCAACGAGCACGCAGAATGTATGCAAACAAAGGTTGCAAAATGATTGGTGGCCACAACTTGGCTGCCTGTGAACTTTATTTGGCCTTCCCCAGGTTTTTAAATAGGAAAGTTTCATCTAAACTTCAAGTTTTGAAGACCAAGCAGTCATCAGAAGGAGCTGAATGGGGGCAGCTCTCTGTAGAGGGGTGTGAGCCTTCCAGCTTGCCACCCTCCCCTCCCCGCCCCTGTTGCCCTCTCTGACCCAGCCCATGCCTCTGCACCCGGTCGTGAGCAATGTGGACCCATGCGACATTTGGACTTGGATGATCTAAATAACCAGTTGTTGCTCTTTATATAGAATGTGACTCACTGTCGCAATACGTCCCAAGGACCTGGGGCCTAGTAGCTCATACAAAACAGGGGCTCATCTCTCATTACCCCAAGTCTCTCTGCTCCCCCCTTCTCAATGCTCAGCAGGGTCAGGTGCTGCCTGTGCCCTTCACCAAGGTCTCCTGCCCTGGAGTTATTGCCTTTTTCAGTCCGGCCAGGGGTGGGTCTGGCAGGGCATTTTCCCCTTTTGTTATTATACCAGTAGAGCTTTACCTTGAGAAAGGAGAAGAAAAAGAGGATCTCAGAGGTGAGGCCTTCCAATCATCCTCCCTGACTTGGAAAATTCTTTTATTAAAGACCTTCCAGCGCTACCCAAATGCTTCCTCTCACAATCCTGTTCAAGTGGGCAGGGAAGTGCGCTAGCTGTCTGAAACACCATCTTCCCAGGTCCCACTAACCCCAATTTGGGGACAGCTTACCCTAATTGCAGACCTGATTTCAAGGAAGAGGATCCAAAGAGGCATGTGAAATTAATTTTCCAAATCCTGCCACGAATGCCATAGAGCATGGATGCGCAATGTGACAGAGAGGAAGAAAGACAGGTGCCATTTCCTCTGCAAGACAGCATTCACTCAGGAACGAGTGACTGATCATTACTAGGCCAAGTGTTGTGCTAAATGATGCTCTCTGCTCTTGGGGCTTTTATTTAATGACAAGAAAGAGGAGCAGCCAACAGTTGGAAGAAAATATGCCACAGATGCATAATCCAAAAATCTTGGGTCCAGATGCATGATGGAATGCAGATTTATCTTTTATTTTCATTATTGGAAAGTGATATGTTGTACATATTATACATTATATAGCACCCATGGCAGACTGGGGTAAGTATCATTCTTAAACTCATTAATATTTCTACAATAAGCACATAAATACTTATACTAAATGGAATAAAAGTTGTGAATAACATTATGTCACTTGAAGCCAGGTCCTTGCCATCAAAATGAGCCTCTGGGCTTAAATGAGATTGTTTCACACTTACAAAAAAAATGTATTTTGGAATCACAGATAAGGGCCTGTGCACCTGAGCAGAGATCCAGGTCCTGGGAAAGATATGGGAGAGACAAGTTTGAGCTGAATTTTGCAAGATTGACTTGCAAGAAGCATAGGGCTTTCCAGGAACACACAAGACACCAGTAGGCAAGGATCCAAGCAGCCCCGGGGGGACTAGGATCAGTCCAAAGGGAAACAGGGTCCCTCTCCCCAGTGGGAAGGCGGTTTGGGTACAGAAATGGCCATCTGTGTTGGAATTACAGACTCTAACCCTCAACAAGAGTATCCTAGGAGTGGAATGCTGCAGGCTGTGTGAAGATAAGCTCTCTGGAAGATTCTTACCGGGTTGAAGTCAGAGAACCACTGATTTATTTGACATTTATTATTCTAAGTTGTTTTAGAAATATGAAGACATTTAATCCTCCTACCAACTTTTACTATGTGAGTGAATTATCACTCCTTTTTCAGATGAGGAAATGAAGGTACAGAGAGGATGAACACCTCCTCCAAGGGCACAGAGCTGTGGAGAGATGGACCAGAGGGTCTGACTGCAGAGCTCAGCTTTTAACCGAAATGCTACCCTTGCATTGATTTAGATGTCAGGCCCAAGCAAGAACCTCCCTCCACTGCAACCATCAGAAACCAGGGGCCTAGTGTCCTGCAGTCCCAGCTGCACCCTGAAGGTGCAGATCATGCCCCAGGTTCCTTCCCACAGAGACCATCTCATTTGCCCCATGCCAAGAAGCTTGTGGAGAAGAAACAAAACTTTGGCCTTTAACCCATGGAGATAGAAGAGACACAGAAATGACCAGTTTGTGATAAGCCTGTTAGCCCTGGGGTTCAAAGCCCACATTGCTCAGGTTTTATCTGAGTTGTTGATATCTGATTCAGTAGTTTCTGTTTGAGGAGACAGCCAGGGAGCAGGGGTGGGGGACTGGATTCTGCTGACCGGAGGGTCAGGCCTGGCCAGCAGTATGCCCTCTTCTTGTGTCAATTCCAAAAGGCAGGGTTTGGAAATAAAGTCAACAGAGAGCTTTTCTTTATCTCCACATAAACAGCCATTCTGTGGTGTTTGGAGAGAATTGGGCAATGTGGGCTTGAGTTGGACCAGGGGAAAAGTCAGCCTTAATGACTTTATAGGCTCTCAGTTGGCTTTGGTTTCCATGTTTCTATCAGTTTTCTTATAGCTCACTTCAAAAAGAAAATCAGGTTTCTGAAAAAGCTTTCAGGTTTCTGTATCTCCCCTCCCCCAATCTACCTACCATGAAATTATTGTAGGCCTCAGAGAATGTTCTGGAACATTCCGTTTTTCTGCTCTCACACTGGATGTACAATTGGTGTATACAAACTGTCACCAAACAACTTCCTTTGATGGCTCCAGAGTTCTTGCTCAAAGACAACTGCTCTCCAGTGTAAGCCAATTCACAGAGGACTGGAATCATGCCTGTGGCAATAAAAATGGCCAGGTGCCAGTGGTAGGCATAGCAACCATCTAATTGGAGAATTTTAAAAATAGAGAGGGAACATTGGCGATCATTTGCTCCAAACCCCTTGCTTTACTGATGAGAGACTAAGACTCAAGAGGGGAGATTTCTGACCCAAATGACCCACATGGAAAATATGGGGATGAATCTGAGCTCACTCCTCCAACCAACCCCCAAGTGCCATGGCTGTTGGATAATTCCCACCAAACTACTTTGTTCTTTTCATTTGTCTTCCAGACTTTCCAATTCATCTTCCTGATCACTCATTTGCTCTTTTATTCTTTCATTTTGAAGTGTCTCTTAGGAGCCAAGGGATGAGCCAGACACGAGGTGCACTGATGGCAAGAGCACCTGTAGGTGCCCTCCAGTCTTCTCCTCCCGTCCTCCTGCCTTCTTCCCTTGTCCCTTCAGAGCCCCTCTCAAGGCTGCAGAGGGAAAGGACCAAAGGTATCTGAGCCCTGTCACAACTGTCAAACATCACCAAGCTGTCACCGCTGCAGAAAGGAGGTCCCTATAGCCTCCCAGAAAAAGACTCCAAGGCCTGAAGCCACTGAAATCAAAAGAATAACTTCCAGGGCTGGAGCAGTGACTCAGTGGTTACGGCGCTTGCCTGCCATGCGCAAGGACACGGGTTCCAACCCCAGCAATCCACATACACAGCTAAGTGTCAGAGCAACGAAAGCTATGTGAAAAACTCAATAAAAATTGATTCTCTCTGTCTCTCTCTCTCTCTCTCTCTGTCCTTCTCTCTTTAAAAAAATGTTTCTCTTTTTTTCTTTTTCTTTGACTGTCCCTCTCTCTTTAAAAAAAAAAAAAAGAATAACTTGCAACTTATGTAAAAAGAAACAAATGGGTTGATAATATTCTAGAATTTAGAGCAGGCACCCATATGAATAGATAGGGCAGGGCCAGTTCATTGAGAGATATTTTTCCCTTAAGAAGTCTGGGGCTCACCATGGGCCCAGTGGCAGTTCTGCTCACAGGGGTATGCAGGATTAATTGATCTGGAAACTGCAGGATGTACCGTCAGGAAGCATGGGGCCGCTTCCTGCAAAGTCCCTGAGAGGGTTCCTGATCGTCAACAGCATGGAATAAATGAGAGGAGGGATGATCTGGTGAGATCCCTGCTCCCCCTTCAAATGCAATCTGTCATTCCAGATGACTCACACACACAGACAAGGAAGACTAAAAATATTAACCACGACATTTGCGTCTATTAACTAGTCATTTTGTCACACATAACTGGAAATTGGATTTTTTGGAAAGGTTACTGGGAATTGTCTGCCTCTGCTGCTGGATATTTGTGGCTTTGCAATGTACTCAAGCGTGGGTGGGGGACGTTCAGATGTTCAGGCTAAATGGGCCTCAGAACAATGCAAGTCATCAATTGATTTATTAGGAGCAGCAGTAAGATTCATTTGTTTTGAAGAGAGGCTGAAAGGTGTCTGGTGGGTCACCTGCCCCCTGCAGGCTCCAGGGAGGGAGATGGGTGCAGCATATCTGAGTACCCTCCTAGCTGAATCTGGGCCTCTCTGCTCTAGTCCCAGCTTTGGAAAGCAACTAAGTGCTGGGTTCTGTTTCCAGGTGTTTAAGTGCAGCAGGTTTTTCTGTGGCTTTTGGAATTCTATCACCCAGGAATAATCAGTGGATTGAGAGACTCTCATTCCACATCACACCCATAAGATTTCTAGCCTGGTCCATTTCGCCAGCACAGATTAGGCCACAGCAGACTATCATCTCTCCATGGTGAGAGCTGCTAAGACAACATGAGTCAGAGGGCCAGAACTTGACCTCAGGGGCAACCAACAGGAGGATTCTGTTGGCATGAAAAGGACAAGAAAGAGATGATTGAAGGAAGGTCCTGTCGAGGGCTGCTGTCCCTGCCTGCTGGACAGAGCTGAGGGCAGGGTGGGTATGAAGGGCATCACCCCATGACCTGAGCTGAGCCAGCCAGGCTCAGAGCACCGATGAAGGGCAGTGTGCTGCTGGGCACATCACTTCCCTGGTGACACCATTTGAATTTAATACAGGACAATAGTCTTCAAGAGGCAGAAGCTGTGTTTGTCCTGTGAAAGTTCTGCAGATCGGCTCTAAATGGACCCAAATGGACCCACAGACACATGGGATCCACGTGGGACACTTCATGGCTGCAAATTCTTTGAACAGCAAAGGCCTGGACAAGTCTGAGCTGTTTGAACAAATTATGGTCCTTTCTGATAAGGGAGAGCCATGGCAGCCAGACAGCATTGATTGAAGTCTCAGGCCACAAATGGAGCACAAAATGTCTTTCCCTCCCCAAATCACTGCTTTCCACCGACCTGCATGATCTCCCCTTACTGTCCTTTAATGACCACTAGGGCAGATTCTGCCACGTTATGTCACTTGAGTACTTCCAGTTCTTCTAAAACACCAGCCTCTTCAGTGATCCAGAACAGCACAACCCCACTTTGCAGATGAGAAAACTTCAGTTATATATCTGCCTAAGCCATGTTGCAGTCAGGACAGAGGACACTGGGCCATCTGATGCAACTATTTTATGATGTTGGGTGTGATCCTTCTGCCCAGGTTCGCAGAAATCCAGTGCATGAATACTAACAGTACTGACATCTGGATGTATCTGTGCTGCTACATGTGATGTGCTTCCAAGAAGCACCACGGGACACTGTCACCAGCCTGCCTCTCCCTGAACATTCTCAGTACTCAGCATCCTCATTCTACAAAAGGGGAAATAGGCTTGGAGATGTGAGTAACTTGGGACATCCCACTGAGTTGGAGAGTGGTAGGGTGATGATTTTGGCTCCATGTGACCTCCCTCAGGAGGCCAGCAGAACCCCTTGTTCACTAAGAAATTCTGCCCCATGACAGGGACCATGAAGGTTGGTCCAGCCTCTTCTCTCTGAAGGTTCTGACTTTTAATGCTGCAAGCTGAAATTTACAAGGATAATATAAATTTCAAGCAAAATGTTGCTGACTAAGCCTTCAAGTATGGAACTTCCTTCTCAGGGAAACATGAAAACCTTAAGTTGTGGCATGAGAAAAGAGCAGGTTTCCTGAAAGTTGCCCCAGATAATGGAATATCTCACTTGAAGAGCTCAGTATATTACAAGATCTCCTCGCTGTCCTTTCCAATCAAAGAGGCTTGTTGAACAGATTGGAAGTCTAGGACTAGATCATGAACCTCTTAAGACCAAGTTCTTCCCCTACATTTCTCTAGGGCCCAGGAAACGGCCTGGCAAGCAAGGGTCTCAACAGCGTTGGAAGATGAATGGATGGATGGATGCACGTACAGACGGGCAGATGGATGCATGGATTGGTGGATGGGTAAACAGGTGGAGAGATAGATGAGTGATTGAATGAATATTTCCTCCTTGCCAACTTCTACATAAATCCCTTTGAAAATGGTGTCTAACCCCATGAGCATTCTGAGTACCTTTATTCATTGGGAAAAACCTGAGATTTCCCCCTCCAGTATGCCTTCGGGAAATTGCAGTTACAAAAAGCTTAAGATAAATTCCTCCTGCTTTTTATTTATGTATTTATTCATTCATTTATTTATTTATTTATTTTTAAAGAGAGAGGGACAGTAAGAAAGAGAATCAATTTTACTTAATTTTTCACTGGGCTTTGTTGTTCCAACACTTCATTGTGTACATGGTCCTGGGGTTCGAACCCATGTTTTCACCCATGCCCAGGCAAGCACTGTAACCACTGAGCCACTGCTCCAGCCCCACTTTTCTTATTCTTAAAAGTTTTAAAGAACTTTCTGGTTCACATGGCTGCAGCAATCCTATTTGGCTGACTGTTGTGTCTTTGGCATATAGTAGAGTGATTCAAACACAGGAGGCACTCAATAAATATTCTTTGAGTGCATGAATTCAAGTCCCTCTTCCAACTATTCAGACACCAATATACGAATATACTAACTGACAAGTTGTATAAATTTTTGAACACATTGTGCAACTTAAAATCCCATATAAGATAGAAACACTAAAAGGGTTGAAATAAATACTAACAGAGGTGCTAACACTTTCTTCCAGGGTCTCAGAAGATCTGCTTGTGTTCCCCCAGGGGAGCTGGATGCACCAGGAGGTCAGCACCCAAGAGTGTCAGGAACAACACTCACTCAGTTCTTCTGTCTGTGGGTCACTTGTGATCACGGAAGGCGATGAAGTGATAACAATAAAAACAGCACTACCAGCAATTTCTTTTTGTTAAATATTTGTTTGGGCCAGGCACTGGGTTAAGCCTTTCATGCCACTTCTCCTCATTCAAGTGAGTCACATAATGAATATTTTGTATAATATTTTTAGCCTCTAAAATGTCATTTTAACTTCTGGCCTTCTCCATCTATGGAATCCATCTACCATTTAGCACCTGCTGATGCCGGAGGGGATGGAGGAGTACTGAAGTTGGAATCAGAAGATGCAGGCTTGGATTCCAGTCCAGCCCCCCTTGTGAGCTGAGCAACCCCCAGAGGCTTTTGGAATTCCTGATGTCACTCTTCCCATTCTTAAAATGGGAAGGATTTTAAGCGTTTGGAAATGTCATCATGAGGATGAAAAGAGAAGGATCCTTGTAGAGCATCAGGCCTGTGTGGGGCAGTGTGTTCCACCTGAGCCACAGTGTGTAAGAGCAAGACAGAGGGAGGCCACCTGTGGTGACCCTGCGCTTCCCTGGCTGCTCTGGGCTCTTCCTGGCACCAACCATCTATCGTCACTTTCAGCCACTGTGCCTGGGGCCAAAGTTCTATTGGGTTCTGGGACTCTTCTCTAGGGCT
>PVKS010013556.1:0-50485 GCA_004027875.1 Aplodontia rufa | reverse complement strand
TGCCATAAAGCTAAAAATCTTTTGTACTGACAAGAAAATAATCAAATTAGTCAATAAGTTTCCTACAGAATTGGAGAGAATCATGGGCTGTGATTCCTCTCACAAGGGCCTCATATCCGGAATCTACAAAATCCTCAAAGATCTCAACTTCAAAAACACAAACAACCCAATCAATAAATGGGCCAAAGAGCTAAATAGAAACTTCTCAACAGAGGACATTGATCAAGCCAATGAATACATGAGAAATGCTCAAAATCACTAGTAATCAGAGAAATGCAAATGAAAACTATATTACTCACGCAAGTCAGATTGGCAAAAATGAAGAAAATAATAATAGATGCTGGAGGGGTTGTGGAGAGATAGGTATACTAGCACACTTTTGGTGGAACTGCAGACTGGTACAGCCCCTCTGGAAAGCAGTGTGGAGAATCCTCAAAAAACTAGGGATGAGCCCACCATACGGTCCTGCTATTCCTCTCCTGGGTATTTTTCCAGGGGATTTAGAATCAGCACATTACAGTGACACAGCAAAATCGATGTTCATAGCAGCTCAATTTAGAATAGCTAAATTAGGGAGCCAACCCAGATGTCCCTCACTGGATGAATGGATCCAAAACTACTCAGTAATTAGAAACAATGGTATTGCAGCCTTTGAAAGTAAATGGATGGCTATAAAAGAAATTATGCTAAGTGAAATAAGCATAACCCAGAGAACCAAGAACCTAATGTCTTCACTCATTTGTGCAGGCTGGTGCTAGTCCCTAGCCATTGAGAAAGTAGGTCAGTTCTCATGTTTTAAATCCTGAAAAGATGTAGTGACATACAACCTAAGGCATTTGTGGAGATGTATTGGGAAGGAGGGGGCGGGGTAGGGATAAAGGTGGGTAATTGTGGGGGCTCTTGGGGGTAAATTTAATTTATATAATATTGTTTCGTTAGAAGTATGTTTGATTGTTCAACAAATAAATTTCTTAATTATAAAAGGCAGAAATTTGATAAATACTTTTCTTGTAGAGAAAAAAGTATAAGACAAGACAGTAATGTCAAAGGAAATAGTTGGATAGGAATGTCTTAGGCAGTGAGAACTGCCTATGTAAAATTAAGAAATTCTAAAAGCATGGTTTATTTATTAAATGGTGAGACATTCAGTATATCTAGAAGACAGATTGTGTTGGCATGGTGGAGAGGTGAGAGGAAGGACTAGGGGAGGGATGAGAAGTGAATGGAGTTGAAGATGGCAGTTGACTTGGAAATTATCCCAGAGGAAACTGAATGGAAGAGTTTTCAACCAGGCAGTGGCATGGTCAAAAAAAAAAATTTTTTTTTCTAGGAAGATCATCCTGTAGAAACTAGGGTGTAAGCGGGAGATTGGAAGATGAAAATATGTTAAGAGATAGAGGCTTCCCCAAGGTGTGGCCTTGGCAGTGGTGGTTGATGTGAGCTGTTCTGATAAATAGTCCAGAGATCTTGGTGACTAGGAAGGGTGAATAATCAGCAGGTGTGATAGATGACTTCAAAGTTTATAGGGTGAGTCTGAGTGCATGGCTGTGCCATAAAGTGATATAGGAAACATGAGAAGGAGAAGACTTGGTGGTAGAAGATAATAAATTAAAATCTGAACTTATTAAGTTTGAGGTGCTAGTGGAACAAGTAGTTGGAGATAGCCATGAAGAATTGAAAATATGTGTGTGGAACTGAGGAGAGAGTTTGGAGCTGTAACGCATATTGGAGACTCATCAACATGTAGGAGGTGGTTGAAGCCACAGTGTGGTGAAAGTCTCCTGGGGAGTAGGTAGAGGAGGAAGAAGATAAACCCAAAGAATTCACCCAAAGTGACTGGAACAGTTAAGAGGAGAGCAGGAAAAATGAGCCAGTGAAGGTGGGATTTTTTTTTCATTACTCACTTCTTTGGTTTCTAATTTTTCTACAATGGCACATTTTGTATGACACTTCAAACAGAAAATAAATGAGTAGGAAAGGTAGGAGACAATCCAGGAGATGATTGTCAAGAAGTTGGGGGAGGGCAGGAAATTAGAGGTGTTGAAAGCTTTAGATAATGCACAAAATGAAAATTAACCACATGATAGGTTAATTGCTATGGACTGGACACTGTCAGTAGAATGGCTTCTTTTTTCCTCTGCTTTTATATATTTACAGGGTTAAAAAGTACAGAAAAGCATATGATAAAAAGCATCAGTCTCTCTCCCTGCCCAGGTTGTTTTCTCAAAAGCAATCAATGTTTGTGTCTTTTGGGTTGTAGAAAAGTCTAAATGTAAGTTGTAATAGTATGCTTTTCCCCGATTTTTGATCTATCTACTTTTGATCTCTCCTTATTCTTGTGTGAAGAGTAATGCAATCATGATCTCCATGATTTCCTACCTGAGGTGGTGTGCATACCCTCTGTTATCTCCTCCTGTTGAAGGTAAATGGAACTATGAATACTATGGGTGATCATTCCAACCATTATGTTACTAATCAGCTGACTTTTAGTTAATGAAAGGCCATCCAGGTTGTGCCTGATCTGTTCAGGTGATCCCTTAGGAGAGGGACTAATTGGGTATTCCAGAAAAATTCGATCAGCCTTGAAGAATTAAACTGCTGTGTTTTGAAATAAGATGGCCGCATTGTTAGGACCTTGCGTGTGGCTTCTAGGAGTAGAGTGATCTCCTATTGAGAGGGAATTCTGTCACCCAAGTGCAAGGTGATGAAGTCTGCCAACTGGAAATGTTGGAAAAGGACCCCAAGTCTCAGATGAGCTAGCATTCTTGGATGAGAATGACTTCAACATGAGGAATAGAGGATCCAGCTAACCTGTATCTGGACTCTTAATCCACAGAAACTTCCAGATAATAAATTTGTTTTGTTTGAAACTGCAATGTTTGAAGTAATTTGTTGTAACGTGGTAATAGCAAATAGAACTTTTAACTTGCAGTTATAAAAAATTAAAGTTATTTACTTTATCTCTACCTTATATTTCTCTGCATTATTTAAATGTTACTTTATTTTTCCACATTTTTTTTATTGGTGCATTGTAGTTGTACATGTTGAAGGGGTTTGTTGTTACATATTTGTAGCTGCACACAATATAACATGGAATGTTATATTAATTTTAGTTCTTCAAATGGTTAATTTTGTTTCATCTTTTATGCTCTTTTTTTATTGTTCTTTCAACTTTGTCAGTATTTTGATTCTGTTAATGCTAAATGAGGATATTAGGAATTCTGCTCTTCTCTTCCCCTGCCCCCTTGCTTCTACCTTGCACCTGCTGTGAGATGGCTGGTGGAGAAAACTGTCTCCAGTGTGGGCATCTGAGGACGTGCAGCTGCATAGTGGTAGAAGGATTGTGTAATAAACATGCAGTACACCTGCTTGGAGCAAGTTCTAATTAGATAAAAATCCAGAAGCCATGTGAGGCACTTGAAAGAGGGTGCACGCATTTGCTACTTGAAAAAACTTACCTGAGCCTTTCGGGGATGCCCTGCCCTGCCTATAAACCCATTGCCTGGGATCCTCAGGGAAGATGAGTGAAAGTTGCCAGGAAAAGACTTGGGGAAATTAAGTAGAGGAACTTTGCTTAGGAGGCTAAGGGATAATTTATCTGCTGTCAAGAAACTCAGTCAAGTTTAATTTAATGTTGGAGAGATAAGAAACAACAACTTCATCTAATTGGGAGCTCCCAGCTCCACTATATTTGTCAATCTTCTTCAATGTGCTTGTATCCTTTGCTGTTAAGGAAATCATATTTTGCAGAGCTCATTGGAAACACGGTGATAATGTCCAGCAAC
Source organism: Aplodontia rufa (assembly GCA_004027875.1). Lineage (NCBI taxonomy): Eukaryota > Metazoa > Chordata > Mammalia > Rodentia > Aplodontiidae > Aplodontia > Aplodontia rufa. Next base: position 46,700 of record PVKS010013556.1, on the reverse strand, counting down.
ACTATTTCCTATGGATTCCACGTCATTACTATTAAAAGTCTTTCCTCTAAATTGTGTTTTGTGTTTGGTTTTAGATTGATTGTTTTTTAAAGAGAGGAGAGAGAGGGAGAGAAAATCAATTTTATTTAGCTTTTCATCTGGCATTTGTTTCCCTAACACTTAGTTGTGTATGTGGTGCCAGGGTTTGAACCTGGATCTGCATGCTTGCCAGGCAAGCGCTTCAACAAATGGGCCACCACTCTGGTGCCTTAGGTTGATTTTAAAAGTTTAAAACTGGGGCTGGAGTGGTGGCTTGGCAATTATGGCGCTTGCCGGGCATACGTGAGCATGTAGGTTTGAACTCTGGAACCACTTCCACAATGAAGTGTTGGAGCAATGAAAAGCCACATGAAAAACTGAATAAAATTGATTCTCTTCCTCTCTCTATCCCTCTCTCTTAAGGAAGAAAAAAAAAAAGGTTGAAAACATTAAACAGTATTTCCAATGTTGTAAATATATCATTGTTTTAAAATTTCAAGTAGAAGAAATCAACTTTAGACAACTGAATCAAAAGGGATTCTTTTGGAGGCAGAGAGGATCCAGGTGGTCCCTGGAACTGATGGAAGGAAAACCAGGCTCCAAAACAGGGTGACATCATTAAAGTAGAACTATAGATTTAAATCCTAGTACTGGTAGGGTGTTTGATAGGTTCTATCCCAGGATGTGGGAGGGTAGAGGATGAATCTGATCCCTCAGAGGGACTTACAGAGACTGACTTCCATCAAGGGTTGGGGGTGGGGCACCTTGATTACAGTTCTTCCAGGATTATACTCTCTGACAGAGAGGTACTTCCTCAAAGGAAATGGAGGGATTATTAGGAAGGGGACTCAGAAGCCAGGCAGTGAAACAAAGTGCTGAGGATCACCTGCACTTTAGCATTTACACTTTCAGGAGAATTTCGGTCTTTTCAGGGCCATAAAAAGCTTAACTGAAAAGGGGTATTGAGAGAAGGAGGGATGCCATCCAACACTTAAGCTAGACTAAAAATAGCAGTCACCACTAAGCTAGATCAGAAAGGCACCTGTAAGTTTAAGTCTGGGAGTTCAGATTTTTCTGCCTTAAAATGTCATTTCCCAAGTAGTGAAGGCAGATGGGAGAGGATTTCCAAATACTTTTGCTTGCCTCTAAAGTTCTCTACATCTTATTGGATGAATTTCAGGTTCAGAGTCCAAAATATTTAAATACTATTTTAACTTAACAATGGCTGATTACATAAGATATGGGATGTATTCTATTTTATTTTCAACTACTTTCTGATGAGATACTATGCAGAATGTAGGAGACAGAGGGCAGATGGCCTCATATTGTTGTTTGCCATCATACTCTTCCTCTAAACTTTCTTGTAGTGATGTTTTAGGGTTCAGAAAGAACTATTTGGACTGTGAAATCCTCTTCTTCAAATAAAATACATGGGAAATTACTTTCTAAATTTCTAAAACTTGTCTTTTGGGGACTTGTCACTGGGACAACTGAAGCTGAGAATTGGAAATTGTCTTGCTACTTCAATAGAAAAGTCCTCTTGACTCAATGGCACGAAAGTAGATTTTTTGGTTGTAATTTGGGCAGCTGTATTTGTTCTTTTCACTTGACTAGTCAGCACTTTGGCATAAGGTCCTTTAGCACGAGGATAGATACTAAAGACAGAGAAGCTGCCCTCCATAGTTTGGAACATCCAGTGGGATGTGATTGTTTAGTAAGTCTGAGAACTGGTTACCATAGGATAATGTGGTTGAATTTCCATTATTACCCTAAAAATAATTATGTTTTTTGAGGAAAGAAAATATTCTCAAATTAATTTTTTCTTCCCATTTTAAAATGGAAATGTTTTATCATTGGCCCCCCCAAATTAAACTGTCTTAGAGACAGAAAACTAAGTAATTTTATTTAACTGTGCTCACTTAATAATAAGTAAAACTTAGTGAGGTAATATCTGACTGTATTTTAATGTTCTACATTTTTCCATTTTATAATTTAACTCCCTGTGGCTATGTAGAAGTTTGGTTCAGTGATTTTTTAGAGAAAAGAAAAAGTTGTTTGGAAGATGGGACAAGAGAACTCAGACCTTCTTCATCTGGTCCCTCTCACTTTTGTACTTTCTCTTTCTTGAGCCCATTTTTTTTCCCCATTTAACGAAACCTGAAGGTCAGCCTTGAGTGGAACCAGGGTTTCCACCTGAAAATGCAAAACTTACTTCTTAAAACCCTTTAGCAATTCTATCTCAACTGTGAAATGAAATCCAGACTTGGTTTAAAACATACGATCTCTATAATACATCTCCTGGTCACTTTCTCTCTCTCTCTCTCTCTCTCTCTCTCTCTCTCTCTTTAAATTCATTCAACATAGTCCTACACATTGGAGGGAATCGTGTTACACATTCATGAACACATGGATATTGACAAAGCAAGCCAACTTCTTTTTTACCCCTCCCGTCCACACATATTCCGGCAATACTGAACTGGAAGTTCAGTATTTCCTAATTTTAGAAACCTTTTTGCTATTTGTAATGTTCCCCTGGCACACTTCTCTTAGATATTCCTCCTTTGTGATGCCTTCTGATGCTCCTAGCAGAATGAGTCACTTTCTATTGTATTATCTTTGTATATGCTCTTACCCCTCTATTGTGTTACCTTTGTATGTTTCTTATTTTGAACTAATCATGGCATTTTATAACTAGTTATTTTCTCCTGTGTTCTTATTTATTTCTCAGTTTCTTTCATTGTTTCTAACTTTTTTAGTATTGGGGATTAAACCTACAGCTGCTCTATCACTAAACTATACTTACTCCCAGTCCTTTGAATTTAATTTATTTTACTTTAAGACAGAGTCTAAGTTGCTGAGGTTGGCCTTGACATGCTCCACATGACTAGCTTTGTTTCTCAGTTTCTTAAAAGAAGTCTCTGGCCTAGCTTGGCAGCTAGCCCATAATTTGTCATTGATTAAGTGGGAATAACTAGACTGAAAGAACTCCTAGGTAATGATTTGAATTTTGTTTTCAAGGATAAATACTGGCATTAATTTTAATAATTATAATAGTAATAATACTGTATTTTTTTTCCCTCCAGTGTCAGACACTATGCTGGATTCTTTACATTCCTTATTTCTAATATGTAAGACAAATATTTATAAAGCAAGTTAACACTCTTGCATTTAACAAATGAGGAAATTGAGTCTAAATTGTTAAGTAATGTTCCTAAAGCCATATTACTATTACTATTTAAGTGCAAGACCAAAAACAAAACAAAACAAATCTAAATTAGATGTATTTGATTTCCAAATCCATTTTTGGAATGGATTCTTTATAGTGATAGTATGATTACTTCCCCTGTTTTAATGTTGATGAAATAGAAATAATTCTGAGTCCTAAATCCTTGAGTGTAGCAATCCCCCTAGTAAAGGCACAACACTGACTGTTATATACAAAATGTGGGAATATTTTGTTGCATTACAAATGAATTCTAAATTTAGTAACCTAAAACAACAAACATATATTATCTTATAGTTCTGGAGGTCAGAAATCTGGGCATAGTTTTGATAATGTTTCCCCCTCAACTGTATTTCTATATACTTCTAATAAAAAATAAATAAATAAACAAATAAAAAAGGCAAAAATCAGAAAAAAAAAAAAAAAGAAATCTGGGCATAGTTTAGTTGGGAGTTCAAGGTCTCTCATAAGATTGCCATCAGTTTGTAGGCGAGACTGCAGGCTCACTCCCAGGCTCATTCATGTGATGTTGTCAGGAGTCAATTCCTCCCAGGCCTTTGGATTGAGGTTCCCAGTTCCTAAGTGGCTTCCAGACAGTTGGATGCCAACTGGATTTCTCCATAGGGCAGCTCTCATCATGTAGCTGATGTCCCTTAGGATGCAAGAGAGAGCAAGTGAGTGAGCACCCATGAGAGGGCCACAGTCTTTACAGTGTAATCTTTGAAGTGACATCCTATTACTTCTGCCATGTTTTATTCATTAGAAGTCAGTCAATAGTCCAGCACACTTGAAGGAATAAGATCACATAGGAATGTTAATGCTAAGAGGTGGGGATCAATGGGACTTATCTCAGTGGCTACCAACTGCACAAAGTAAATGAAAGCTCTCACCCTTAAGGGCAAAATACATTATAGAAAGGACATTTATAGAAACACCTGAGGCTGTACTCTAGAGACCATAAGTCAGTGAAATGGTGTAATTTCATTATAGAATTCATTCTAAAGTATGGATTCTACACATCCTGGAGTGAACATTGAAAATCAAAGCCTCTCTAAAAATGAAGATTAATAATACTAATATGAGAAAGTGATAATGGTACAGCTTTCCTAGAATAGCATAAATTATCTTTACCATGTTGTATATAATTCATAGGCAAACAACAACTGCACATATTTTTTTAAAACAAGATTTCTGTTAAATCTGATTTAACAGAAATATATGGGCTATATCCTGCATGTGACCATATTATAGCAATAGACCTAGTTTTATATACACTGTTATCTATAAAGCAGAGTTCTCTCTCTTGTCTAGTGCTCACTTAAGATGCAAAAGCTGTTCATGAGTAAATGCAATGGAGGGGCCCAAATGTACTTTCTTTACTTCCCCGACTCTTTTTTAAAGTTAAATATACCATTTAAAGACTGGGTGCATCTGGAAAATTACAATGAGCAGATCAGGAAGTTGTAGAATAATTTTATTGGTTTTAAAATGAGGATTACGTGCTAATATGATGTGTTATCTGTATACAGTTTTACAGTACCACCTGATACATTTTGGCAATGATTGATAAAGTCTAACATTTATTTATTGGTAAATATATTTGTATATTTAAAAGGAAAACAAGACAGATGGATTATCCTTACCGGTGCTAGGAGTATGTATAAAATAGAAATTTTGATGATTAGAAAAATATATTAAAGCTGGTGATAAAAAAACAAAGTACCACACAGTTGGATCTAATATATCTTTTTTTCCAGAAGTTTTGCCTTCATTTTAGAAATGTGAGCTTAAATGAGGAAAATAGGAATAGATAAACATGTGGCATAATGGTTAAGAACATGGACAGAGATTTGAGCCTGGTTTTGATACTTATGTTGTATGATTTTGAAATTTTTAATTTCTCTGTTCCCCATCTTAATTATGGAGATAATTATATCTGGTCTTGTGATGACTGAATTGATTAGTATATCAAATGTACTTATGGCAGGGCCTTGTATATGGTAACTTTCACAGAACTGCACTATTGATGGTGATGATCATCTGCTGTTCTATGTGCCCCTAATAGATTATGGTGTCTACTTATCAATCTGTTTGCTGCTTTCTCCTTGATTCACACTAGAGACTTGGTCTGCCTCAGGGATGAGAATATCTAATTTGAAGAACCTTTTATAATAACTAAAATTACTTAAATTATAATTTTTAGAGTGAGAAGTATCAGCTTAGAAAGTTATTCATTTTATTGTTTAATATGAACTTTGTATATGTAGATTGTAGAGATCACATAGAACATCTGGGAACTTCCAGCAAATCAAAATGTCTGATTCAAAGTTAAACTACTTTGAGTAAGAAACTCTAGATTTTTGGTATGTTGAACATGTTTTAGTTCCCAATTTAGAAAAAATTAGAACTGCAATTCTCGAAATTGGATTTATGAATATATTAGTTTGCTAGGACTGTCCTTAACAAAATGCCACAGGCAATTCTGGAGATTAGAAATCAAAGATCAAGGAATTGGCTTGATTTTTCCTAAGTCCTTTCTTCTTAGATGGCAGGTGTCTGCCTTCTTGCAACATCTTTATATGGCCTTTTCTCCATGCATATGCATCCTTGGTATCACTTCCTCTCCTTGTAATAATATCAGTAATATTAGATTAAGGCCCCTACCCTGAAGGTCTTATTTTAACTGAAACCTCTCTTTAAAGACTATCTTCAAACACAGTCACACTCTGAGGTACTGGAGGTTGAGTATACAGTATACGAACTTTAGGGAAACATAATTCAGCCCCTAACTGAAGGCATGCTATCAGAAGTTAAAGTCTCATAAGTGACATTGTTACTTTCGAAATAACTTTTATTAGAGTCAGAACATTAATTTTCTATCAACAAACAGTAAATGAAATAGTAAGGTTAAATAACACCTTTTTTGTATAATTCATTAAATTTGAATAGCCTCATTTTATGTACTAATCATGTGAAGAAGGTTGATAGTAATTAATTCTTTTGTTTTCTAAGTATTTATTATGTATCTTCTCTGAGTCAATTTGAAGAAGTTTTTTTAGTATTTCTTGTGAGGCAGGTCTAGATTCTGTTTTTGTTTCTGACAGTATTTCATCTTCACTTTTTTTTTCAGGGCTGAGGACTGAATTCGGGGCCTTGCGCATGCTAGGCGAGTGCTCTGCCACTAAGCTAAATCCCCAATCCCTCATCTTCACTTTTGAAAAATAGTTTTCCTGGATATAAGATTCTTAGTGGAACTACTACTACTACTACTACTACTACTACTACTACTACTACTACTTCTTCTTCTTCTTCTTCTTCTTCTTCTTCTTCTTCTTCTTCTTCTTCTTCTTCTTCTTCTTCTTTCTTTTCTTCTTCTTCTTCTTCTTCTTCTTCTTCTTCTTCTTCTTCTTCTTCTTCTTCTTCTTCTTCTTCTTCTTCTTCTTCTTAGAGCAGGACAGTGAGAGAGAGAGACAGAGGGAATCAATTTTTCACATGGCCTTCGTTGCTCTAACACTCAGTTATGTACGTGGGTGCTTGGGCTTTCTGGGCAAGTGCTGTATCCACTGAGCCACTGCTCCAGCCCCTTAGTGGAACTTTTCAAAATTTCAGTACTTTGTATCATTCTGCTTTGTGTCTCACTCACATTGTTGCGAATGCACTATCTACTGTTAATCTTATTGCGATTCCTTTATGTAATCACTGATTTTTCTCCTATGGTTTTTAAGACTTTTTCTTTCAGTATTTTGCTATGAAACATCTGAAGGTAGATCTCTTTTTGTTTATCCTACTTGGAGCTTGTTGACCTTCTTGGTTGTGTAGATTAGAATTTTTCACTAAAATTGGGAAGATTTTAGGTATTATTGCTTTGACTGTTTTTTTTTTCTGTTCTCTTTCTCTTTTCTCTCCTACTCCCATTATGAGTTTGTTGGTGTGTTTAATGATTTTCCACTTATCTGAGGCTTATTTTCCACTTATCTGAGGCTCTGTTCATTTTTCTTTACCCGTTTTTCTTTCTGTGCATATTCTCTCCATAGTGCATGATCTGTATAGTTCAGTCTTCAAGTTTGCAGATTATTTTATCTGTAAATGCAAATCTACCTTTTTGCTCCTTTAGAGAATTTTTCATTTCAGCTATTGTGCCTTTCAACTCTAGAATTTTCATTAAAATAATCTATCTCTTTATTGGTATTCTGTACTTGATGAGTCATGGCTATACATTATTTTTAAGAGAGAGGGACAGTGTGAGAGAGAGAGAGAAAGACGAATCAATTTTATTTAGTTTTTCATGTGACTTTCATTGCTCCAAGACTTAGTTGTGTAACTGGGGCTGGGGTTTGAACTCGTGTACTTGCACATGCCGAGCAAGTGCTGTAACAGCTGAGCCACCACTCCAGCCCCATGGCTATATATTTAAAAATCCTTAAGTATGGTTTCTTTTAATTATTTGTACATATTTATTATAGCTGCTCTTGAAGTTTTGTCTTATAAGTACATCTGGGTCCATTCAAGACGATTCCTATTGCCTCTCTTTGTTCTTATATAGATCATACTCTTTCTTTGCATGTATTATAATTTTTTCTGAAAATTGGACATTTTATATAGTATATATTAACAACTATGGTTACCATTTATCTACTTCAGGTTTTTCTTTACTATTTTTTTGTTGGTTCTTTTTAGATGGATATGACAATAGGATATACAGTGACATAATTATAAAAGAATGGGGTATAACTTGTTCTAATTAAGTCCCCCATAACTTATTCTGATTCCCCAGGATTACCCTTTCCTATTGTCATGTATATCTGCTTCACTTTTTAAAAGTTGTTGTGGTAGGTGGGAGTGTTTTGCAATTTCTTTATTTGTTTAGTGACTTCTCTGGAATAATTCTAGATGTCTATTTTCCCTGCAGTATGCAACCTTTAACATTACCGTTCAGACTTTTTACTTTTTCTTTCAGTGACTTCATGCAATATGTTTCTGGGTGCTCTTAAGTTGGCTAAAGGTTGTGCCCCTTTAGCACTGGATACCTTTTAGCATTGAACACGTGTGGTACTATCACATACAATTTGTACTCTTCTGTTGTCCAGTAGCTCACAGGTTCTCTCTCTGGTTGCTTCTGAGAGGAAACAGCCTTGGGCATGCAGAGTTTTCTGGGTATCTAGGGATAAATGTGATTTGTTTTAAAATTTCTTTTCCAGGAGTCACCCCTGGGCTAGTGTAACCTATCATTCAGTCAGTGTTTGGCCAGAGTTGTACTTAAGCCCCTTGAGTCAGTAAGAATTCTGAAATATGTTATGAATCTATGTGATGTTTGGGAATTTTTTTCAAGACTTCCTCACATTCTACTCTGATTACACTTAGTGAGTATAGCACAAAACAGACAGATTCCTGGACCTTTTAGGGATGAGTATAATCCCAGTAGGACTCTTCTTGGTTGTTTGTTTTTCTGGTTCTTTCTGCTAAATTTGTGGCTGGTTTGCCATTTCATTTGTTGCTTTTAGAATCACAGAGCTACTCTTTATTGTTCATCATCAAAATTTTTATTTTTGGCAATGCTCTTTGGAATGAATTTTACCAAAATCTGTTCCAAATAAAATCATTCCCTTCAGCCAGAACTTTAGAGCTCTCTGTCATTATAGCTTTCTTTTTGCACATGGGCTGAATCTCTGTGCCACTAAACTGAAGCTGGTACTAGGGGCAGTGACCTGCTTTTCCCAAGTGACATTCATACTGAAAGAGGGGGAATTGGTATTATCCACTCATCTTTTTGGCTTGGCCTTATCAGGTGGAGTGAAGAAGGGTGCTAGCTGTGATGCCTGTTAGGCATGGGGTAGAACTTTTGCCCTAAAACTGGTACCTGAGTTGGGGAAGGGAAGCCTAGAGTATGTGCCCAGAATAGAACTTCTGCCCAGAACAGCCCTGCTGGCAGGGCTAAATGACAGCTTTAGACTAGGCATTTGGAAGAGCAAGATTGTGGAAACTAGGAACTGAAGAGAGAGAGAGAGAGAGAGAGAGAGAACCCCCATCCTTTTAGTCATACCTACCCAGATTAAAGCCCTGGAGCAGATTTTTCTGTCATATAGAGCTGATGACGTGGGAACAGAATATGGTTTAAATGCCCTTGATTTTCAATGTTCTTACTAAGATTTAGGAGAATTTTCCAGTTAAAAATTTCCTCTGTACCCTTAGGACAATTGCCACAGGGTAAAAATGTGTATGTGTGTGTGTGTGTGTGTGTGTGTGTGTGTGTATGTATGTGAGTAGTTGTGCTTTTTACTAATTTTTAACCATTTTATCAGTTGTTTTTCTGGGGAGAGGATGTGCTGAAATAAGTTTTCACCTCACCTTTCTTCAAGTGTTTTTAAAGATTTTAGTTTGATTATTTTAATTGCATTCTGTATTATTAATATTCAATGTCCTGTGATCTTGGGAGAAAAATTATTATGCTACAGATAATAATGACCCTATTGAAACAAAATAAATAAAATTTTAAAATTAAATATTTCTAGGAGGTGCAAATCTTTTTTTTGAATTACAACTAATAGAACATAAAAGTATAATGAATATAGTGGTAAGTGTGTGAAATTTCAAAGGTGATGACTTAAAATCACCATCATCTCTGTCTTTCCTTTGGGAGATGTTTGGTAGAACTCAAAACACCCTTATAATTGTGGAAAGGGTAATTTTGGAAGACAAATTATTGTGGCCAAACAAGAAAGAAGAACAATTTTAATTTTTTTGTGTGTGCATTTCACTCTTTAAAAGTATTTTACAGGTCAAGTCAGACTTCTTTCCTGAGAAATTATTTTGCAACTTGGGTCACTATCACTTTAACTTACTCAACTTTAGGCTAAATTGAATTTGCTGAGCAAGATAATATAGTTATTTGTGCACAAAATCGTAAGGGAAAGAAGAACAAATTGCTTATAACAGATGCTGTGCTTACAAATGTCAAAGTTTTCAATGAGCCAATGACTTTAAAAGGTCATTCAGTTTTATACTTCTACCTTTTAAAGTCAGTAATAAAGACAGGATATGTGCTCCATTTCCTGCTCTAAATGCATTTGTTTCCCAATTTTCCATGTCAAAGAATGCCTTTACCATCTGCCACCATTTTATGCCATTCCTTCAAACCCAAGCTTTTCTTCCCTCCCAATGTGTTTATTAATGTTCAAGAGGTGCTATTACCAGGACTGTGGAGTTGTTTTGTATTGGCTAATAGTTATGGTTGATTGATTTGAAACAGCCCCTCAGTGTCAGAAATAAATTTGGATAAGAATTGTACGAAGTCTGGGATCATTGTTAACATTCTGGTCAGTGTGACTAAGTAAGCAGATTATGCTATACTCCTTTTCTGCTTGTCAGGTCAATCCTGAATTGTTTTATTCAAAATCTCTATATCTGTACTTAACACTCTTGTACTCGATTTTTCATGAACAGAGAAACAAATGTTATAATCTCCTACTGTGATATGTAGATTGACTTTCACATTCCTATTAGATTTTATATATTTTAAGACTCTGCCTAAAATTTAAAGGTATTTTCATCTTGACTCTATGCTTTATCACATAAAATATTCTAATTATATATACACATACCCACTTTAAAATACATTTTTTTTAAAGAGAGAGGGATAGTGAGAGAGACAGAGAGAGAAAGAGAGAAACAATTTTTATTTAGTTTTCCATGTGGCTTTCGTTGCTCTGAGACTTTGTTGTGTACGTGGTGCTGCAGTTTGAACTCGAGTAAAATACATTTTGACCTTTAATTCTAATTTTATGATATACTATATACTATATTTTACTTTTAAAAAAGCATTTAATATCTCCATATTTTTATTCTGAGTCATTTTGTTTTGATAGATAGTTTATATCTGGGCTGAACACAATATAAACTTCTGTTTTTAATAGAACAATTTAATTTGACAGTTGCTGTCATTCTTTGTCTGGAATTATTTCATGTTAATATGAGGTGTATTTTATATACTTTCAAATTAGTTATTTCTCTCATCTTGCCAATTTTCTGTGGTTGGTTTGTTTTTATAAAAAAATTGTGTTCTATATTCAGTTTGTATGGTTATATAATTATGCATCTTATTTTTCTAGATTTTAGGAGTTAATTTTTACTTTTTAAGGTGCACATTTGAATATCTTTATATCAGAATCTAAAGTAAATCAGTAAATACATCCTTGCTGAATAAGGTGGGAACCTTAGGACTTTTAACTTCATCTTCCTCCTCTTCCCAACCTCTCCCATGTTGAGATCATCTGAGATAGTACAGATTGTTATTATTATAAAATTATTAAGTTTAGCTTTTATTGATTTCATTGCTAATTATTATTTCTTCTTGAATATTTCTTAGATTCATTTTCTGGCATTCATATATTATTTATAGAGGGTTTGTAGATTAAATTTCTTTATCCTTGGTAATCTGAAAATATATCTAAATTTCATATTTATTTTTATTTTTGGTTCTAGGGATTGAACAGAGGGGGAATTTTTGCCCCTGAACTACATCCACTGTCTTTTATTTAATTTTAATTTTGAGACAGAGTCTCTGTATGTTGTTGAGGGCCTTACTGAGTTGCTGAAGCTGGCCTTGAACTTCCAATCCTGCCTCAGCCTTCTGATTTGCTGTGGGTAGGTATGTGCCACCAACTTGGCTGTGTTCATATTTAGATAATATTTTACTAGACATAGAAATCCTTCAGGCTGAAAATAATTTTAATTAATTTACTAATTCATTTAGAGAGAGAGAGAGAGAGAGAGAGAGAGAAAGAAATAATTTTATTTATTTTTTCATCTGGTTTTTATTTTCCCAACATTTAGTCGTGTATGTGGTGCTGGGGTTTAAACCCTGTTCCTTATGCATGCCAGGTAAACACTCTACTCCAGCCCTTTAATTTAGATTTTTGAAAAATTTTTTTCCAGTGTCTTCTTGAACCTAGAGTTGTTGATCTGATATGATAATTTTTTAAGTAGGTAAACTTTCTTACCAAAATGTTTATATTTTTATATTATCCTTGGAGTTTGAAATTTTATGAATATTTCCAAGCACAGGTTCTTTTCCATTCATCTAGCACAGTCCTTCAGTTTTAAAATCAGCTGTGGAAGTTGGTCTTCCTTGATTTTTTCTGATTACTTTTCCTGCTCCCTTCTTTTTGATCATTTGTTATGGAATTTTGAGAGATAAAGAAGTCTGGATCTTCTGGATTTATTCTCCATGTAGTTTGAGAGTAAGTCAGAGATGATTCCTTATTTTTAAAAAAAATTTGGTCATTTTACTTTCAATTCTCTTTCAAAATGAAACACTCACAGGTTTACCATGGTGATTATTATAAATGCATTGTGATGATATGAAACTGATTACATATGATCTCATTTACCATTCAGTTATAAAATCAGCCCTGTTCTTAACTGTAAAATCTGATCTATAATTAAAACATACTACAGATCAAATGGACTTAACAGACACCTACAGGATATTTCAAACAACAATAATTGAATACATTTTATTTTCAGTTGCTCATGAAACTTTCTCTAAAATAGATCATATTTTAGGCCACAAAGAAAGTCCAAAGAAATGAAAAATTGTTGAAGTAATTCTTCGCATTTTATCAGATCATTATTGAAGGAAATTAGAATAAACAGCAAGAAAAATTAGAGGAACTGTAAAAACACATGCAGAGCTTAGCTCTGGCCTGTAGCTTCTAGGCTTACCAGTCCAGGAGCCCCACCACAGCTGAGCCTCTGCATGCAGGCAGAGGTCTCAGATCCAGGTCCTACAGCTACACAAGGCACCCCTGCATAGGAATCCCACCAGAGCTACACCCAGCAGCCTATGTGCTAGTGCAGTCAGGCCTCAGGACCAGGGCCTTCAGGCATGGTAAACCCCCAGTCCCAAAATGCCCAGTTGCCCCACAGATAACCACCCAGACACAACCCATTCCTGACAGATCCAGATACATTGGGCACATACCCACTGCCAGAGATCCCAGATCCTGTTGCTGTGTGGAGGGGCCCCATTCAGTCTGAGCATGAGACACCAGGACCCACCAAAGCACCCTAGTAGCTGTGCATATATTTACAAGCCAGCAGGCTGCAATGCACTCCAAACAGATTTCAAATCAATACTCTGGGGTCTAGATACATAAGGTACAGCCAAACAAGGTTACAGGCTGAAGCAGCTTTCTGGAAAAAAGTGGTCATCAGAGGGGTGGTGTCTGACCTGACCATTGGACCTTCAAAGAAGGTCCTGCCTACTATCTCGACAGACAAACTCTATTCTAAGATTCTGAAGAAGATTATCAAAATGAGGAATCAAAATAGAAAAGGTTTACTTCAAGCCCACAACTGCCCAGACAAGGAACAGACAGGGAGTGAGATGTAAACCTAGAAATAATTATCAATGACCTGATTACTAAAAGGAGCAATGAACTAAAAGAAGAATTAATGAAGGGACTAAGTGAGAAAACTTAAGAAATGAAAAACTGTATTATCAAAGAAATACATATACTCAAAAAGGAAGTAACAGAGCTAAAATCCGAAGTCAATGATGTGAGAGGAACCACAGAAGAATTTAATAATAGACTAACTTCTGTAGAAAACAGAACCTCAGCTCTTGGAGAAAGAACTTCTGACAATGAGGACAAACTGAACAAACTTGAGTGCATGGGTGATGAAAAGAAAACCAACTCACAGAACATGGATAGAATTTTCAAAATGTCTGGGATTAAATTAGGAGAAACAATATGAGAGTAATTGGAATACAGGAATAAATTGAAATGCAAATGAATGGTATAAGGAACATTCTCAAGGAAAGAGTTAAAAAAATTTATCCCATATAAAAATAGAGTCAGATATCCAGGAAGCCTACAGGACACTCAGTAGGCCTAATCAAATAAGAAGCTCACTGAGACACATCATATTCAAAATGTACAATTGGGAAATCAAGGAAAGAATAGTAAAAGCTGCAAGGGAGAAATGCCAAATCACATTCAGAGGCAAACCAATAAGGATCTCCTAGGACTTTTCAATTCAGACTCTGGAAGCAAGAAGATCTTGGAAGGAGGGAAATGAAGCAAATCAGCAAAATCACCAATGAAAAGGGAGTGATCACCACTGACTCCATGGAAATCCAACATATTATAAGAACGTATTTTGAAAAACTGTACTCCTCTAAATTAGATAATCTGGAAGGCATGGAGAAAATTTTAGACACATACAACATCCCTAAATTGACACAGGATGATACTGAGATCCTAAACAGCCCAATAACAGGCACTGAAATCCAAACAGCAATTAAAATCTTACCAAAGAACAAAATTCCAGGACCTGATGATTTCCCTGCTGAGTTTTACCACACCTATGAGGAAGAGCTAACACCACTCTTTATAAAACTATTCCAAGAAATTGAAAAGGAGGCAATTCTCCCAACCACTTTTTATGAGGCAACCATAACTCTGATATCAAAACCCAACAAGGACACATCAAAAAAGAAAACTACAGACCAGTATCCCCAATGAACATTGATGCAAAAATCCTTATTTAATAAGGTTCTAGTAAACCATACTCAAAAGCATATCAAGAAGATAACTCATCATGATCAAGTGGGCTTCATTGTAGGAATGCAAGACTGGTTGAACATACACAAATCAATAAATGTGATTCATCACTTAAACAGAATTAAGGACAAAAACCATATGATCATCTCAATTGATGCAGAGAAGGGCTTTGATAAAATTCAGCACCCATTTATGCTCAAAACTCTAGAGAAGATAGGGATTAAAGGAACTTAACTGTGTAAAGCCTATATATGGCAAACCCTCAGCTAGTATGATACTAAATAGAGAAAAGCTGAAAGCATTGGACAAGACAGGCTGTCCACTCTCATCACTTTTATTCAGTATAGTTCTTGAGACCCTAGTCAAAGCCATCAGGCAAGAGAAGGAAATCAAATAAATTAGAATAGGAAGAGAGAAAGTCTATTACTTTGATGATGACATGATCCTGTATCTGCATGTACTGAAAAACTCACAGAAAACTGTTTGAGCTTATAAACAGATTTAGCAAAATGGTAGGCTACAAGATCAACACCCATAAATCAATCACTTTTTTCCTATACACTAACAATGATAGGGCAGAAGAAGAAATTAGTAAATTGGTCCAATTCACAATGTCCTTAAAAAGAGTAAAATACTTGGAAATTAATCTAACAAGGGAAGTAAAAGACTTCTACAATGAAAATTACCAAACATTGAAGACAAATTGAAGATGACCTGAGCAGATGGAAAGATGTTCCATGCTCTTGGTTAGGCAGAATTAATATAATTAAAATGGCCGTTCTGCCAGAAGCATTATATAGATTCAATGCAATCCCCATCAAGATACCAATGTCATTCTTCACAGATATAGAAAAAGCAATTCTAAAATTTATTTGAAAAAACAAAAACCCAGAAAAGGCAAAACGTTACTAAGCAAGAAATATGAAACAGGTGGATTTGCAATATCAGATCTAAAACTATACTATAGAGCTGTAGAAACAATAACAGCATGGTACTGGTATCAAAATAGGAATGAAGACCAATGGAATGGAATAGAAAACTCTGAGATAAACACCAAAATCTTTAAACATCTAATCTTTGACAAAGGGGATTAAAATATAACATGAGGAATGACAGCCTATTCAACATATGGTGAAGGAAGTTGAAATTAGATCCTTATTTCTCAACTTGGACAAAATTAAAATCAAAGTGGATCAAGGAACTGGGAATTACCAGCTACCATACAACTTGCTGGAAGAAAAGTTAGGACCAACACTTCAGCATTTGGGAGTAGGCAAAGACTTACTTAACAAGACTCCTAAAGTGAAAGAATTAAAGTAATAAAAAAAGTCAATGAGTGGTATATTATTAGCTAAAACTGCATAGCCAAGGAATTGGTCAAAATTGTCAAGAGACAACCTACAGAATGGGAGAGAATCATAACCTGTGATTCCTCTGATAGGGAACTAATATCCAAAATTTACAAAGTACTCAAAAAAATGCCAAAAACACAAACAATCCAATCAGTAAATGGGCCAAAAAGCCAAATAGAAACTTCTCAACAGAGGCAATTGAGCAAGGCAATGAATACATGAGAAAGTGTTCTGAATCACTAGTAATGAGAGACATGTAAATCAAAACTATATTAAGATCTCACCTCATTCCAGTCAGATTGGCAAAAGTGAAGAATACAAACAATAACAGAAGCTGGAGGGGTTGTGGGGAGATAGGAGCACTAGCACAGTGTTGGTGAAACTACAGTCTGGTACAGCTGCTCTGGAAAGCAGTGTGGAGAATCCTCAAAAAATTAGGGATGGATCCACCATATGATCCAACTATCCCTCTTCTGGATATTTCCCCAGAGGAGTTAGAATCAGCACATTATACTGACTCAGCAAAATCGATGTTCAGAGCAGCTCAATTTACAAGAGCTAAATTATGGAACCAACCAAGATGCCCCTCACTGGATGAATGTATGCAAAAAACTGTGAGACATACACACACACATACACACACACACACACACACACACACACGGGAATTCTACTCATCAGTTAGAATCAACAATATTGCGAATTTTGAATATAAATGGATGGATATGGAAGACATGCTGAGCAAAGTTAGACAAACCCAGAGTCAGGGGTTGAATGTTTTCACTCATTTGTGGAGGCTGGAGCTGAACTCAGTCTTGGTCAAAAATTAGTCAGTATCATGTAGCAGACCCAGCCAAGGCATAGCAACACATTATCTAGTACAACTAAAGATATGTGTGTGTGTCAGGTGGGGGGACGAGTGGGGGAGGGGAGAGGGAAGGAGAATAGGGTGCAATCTTGGGAGACAATCAACAATGTAGTGTACTCTTTACTCTCCAAAGAATCTAATAATACTTCTTCAATCATTTAAATTTTTTTAAAATTTACAATCTAAGCATTTATATTACTTGTAGGGGCAAAATATAGAAGATTCAAGGGACTGGGACATGGGCAATGTGGGAGTAATTATGGTTTAAGGACATATGTCGGGGCTGGAACCGTGGCTTGGTGGTTACAGCGCTTGCCTGGCATGCAACAGTACACGGGTTTGAACCCCAGCACCATGTACACAACGAAGTGTTGGGGCAGTGAAGGCCATATGAAAAACTAAATAAAGTTGATTCTCTTTCTCTTTCACTGTCCCTCTTTCTTAAAAAAAAACAAACATATGCTTGTCAGATTGTAACTTTAAAAGCATTTATAATTGTACAATAACTCTACTCCTTAATATAAATTTAAAAAAATCCCAAAATATACTGTGTTTTCTAAAAAGAGACAATAGCCAAAATAAAGGGAAAAAATCAGCATCCCTAACAGGAGGAAATTTTGATTGTATGTTTCTCACTTGACACAAGGACTCTAACATAGAAATGTATTATGTTCTTGCTTCTGAAATACAAGTGCTTGTTTAAAACGGAATAACCCTATTGCACATTTGCCCATCTGAAAGTCTTTCCATATCATATACTTTGAGATTATATAAATATAATAATTTTAAATACAAGCTTCTGTGGATCTCCCCTGTAAGCAACAACAACAAAACCCAATAATAAACAAACAAAAAACATGGAGATTGAACAAAAACTTTTTTTAAATCCAGTAAATTCTTATACATAATTTTGGGGTTCATTCTGACATAATCATACAAGGATGGAATATATTTTACTCCAATTCAGTCCCAGAACTTCACCTTTTATTCTCCTTCTCCGCTCCCTGTTCCATTCCTTTACTCTATTGGTCTTCCTTCTATGTATGAATGCTTTTTTTAAAAAAATTGTACTTTATAGAATGTACATAAAAGTGAAATTCACTGTGGTATATTCATATATGCATATTGCATAGTTTGGTTAATTTCTTCCCACTGTTCCTCTGTTTTCTGTGCTTCTTCCTTCCTCTTTAATCCCTCTCCTCTGCTCTACTGATTTCCCTTTTATTTTCATGGAATTCCTCCACACTTCTTCCCCCTCTGTTTTCTTCATGTGAGAGAAAACTTTTGACCTTTGAGTCTTGCTTATTTCACCTAGAATGATGTTCTCCAGATCAATCCATTTACCAGCAAATGTTATAATTTCATTCTTTTTTTATGGCTGAGTAAAACTTTATTGTGTGCATACACCACATTTTATTTATCTGTTCATCTATTGAAAGGCATCTGGTCTGATTACACAACTTGGCTATTGTGAGTTATACTGCTATAAACGTTGATGTGGCTGTATCACTGTAGTATGATGATTTTAGTTCTTTTGTACATATACCAAGTAGAGGGATAGTTGGGT
The DNA here is from genome assembly GCA_004027875.1 of Aplodontia rufa. NCBI lineage: Eukaryota > Metazoa > Chordata > Mammalia > Rodentia > Aplodontiidae > Aplodontia > Aplodontia rufa. Next base: position 28,108 of record PVKS010013556.1, on the reverse strand, counting down.
CATATGGTGGTTTCTTTCATAGTTTCTTTGAGGAATCTTCATACTGCTTTCCAAAGTGGTTTTACTAATTTGCAGTCCTACCAACAGTATATAAGTGTACCTTTTCCCTCACATCCTTAACAGCATTTATTATTGTGTTCTTGATAACTGTCATTGTAAGTGAGATATGAATTCTCAGTGAATTTTTGATTTGAATTTTCCTGGTTGCTACTGATTTTGGAGTTAGTTTGTTCTATTTCTAGGGCCTTGGGGTATAATGTTAGATTATATATTTGGGATATTTCTATTTTTTAAAGTAGGAAGTCAATGCTATTAACTTTACTCTTAGAACTACATTTATACTGGAGGTTTGGAAGTTGGAGACTGACAGGAGGGCTGCATGTAGAATCTCTCATGAAGCAGGATGACAATGGTGGGAGAAGTGCCTTTCTGTGAGTTGGGGTGAATGGCAAAATTTTTGACTAAACTCATTAGTAGGCAAACAAGGAAATTTAGAGATGCAGAGCCTTGGATATACTAAACAAGGAACAAAAACCAAATAGGGCCTTAGCATTTCTGGGTGCAAGGACCACCACCCAGCAGGTGGACTGTTGGATCAGCACAGAGGGAGGGGACTTCATATACAAATAGAAGAAGAACAAATTGGCATGGAGATCTTGGTTATCAGAAGGGGTCCTAATCCACAGCAGAACCCAGGGACTGCAGTAGAGCACGTAACTCAGACTCTCCATGGGGCGATCGCCATCATGAGTAGGTGGGTACTCCAGGCTGCTGCTCCAAGAGCTGTGAGCTCATATTGGAGGTTGCCCCAGTGGCTGCTGCATCAGGCAGCTGACCGTTCCAGACCCCAGTGTTCTGACTGACTGCGCCTGGGGCTGTGTGTGCTTGGTGGAGTCTCCCTGCTGCTCCTGTAACTCTGGAACAGGGGTTGCCTCCCTGTCCCCATCCTGCGTGCTCCAGGTGGAGTTCGATTTCAGGACCTGACTTTGCAACACAAGTGGTTCTGCAAGACCTAAACGGGCTTGGTGTGGCCATCATTCAGCCCCTGCTACTCTGGAGCACGGGCCCACTGGGTCCTTGCAGGCTGGGAAGAGGTCACTTTCAGCCTCAGCCACTTAGGAACAGAAGTGGCACCCTGGGACCAGTGCTCTCCTCTGCTTTCAGGCACTGAGACCTGGGAACAGAGGCAGTACCACAGGACTGGTGCATTTCGAGTGGGACTTGGCTTCCAGGCCCCTCAAGTTTGCAGTTGAGACTTCCCCAGTGTTGCGGGACTTTCTGGGCTAGTGTCTTCCTCTCAGCACCACCCTCCCCTCCCCCATGCTGCAGCTGAGACTGTCTCAGGAGACATCTCTTTGGGGAAAGTGAGGGCCTCAGGTCACTCAAGTTTGGGGTGACAGCTGTCCCAGGAGAGCTCAGTTCAGGCCAGTCACTCCCCTAGGATCCATGAGATATCCTTATAGCTGCTCCAATATCCACAGGAACTGCCAGTGGCTCCTGGGGCCCCAGATGAAGTGGGGCAAGAGTTTGGGCAGGCAGAAACAGAAGTGCCCAGGGTTTCAACACAGAAAGGCCAAGAGATTGTATCCACAGGAGAAGAATATTGGGAGGACTCCTGGGAATCTGATTCCAGCTGAGAACAGCAAAACACAGTCCCTCCAGCAACCTCACCCTGGAGGTGCTTCCACCCAGATGTCTGATATGAGCATATACCCACACTATATATTTTGACCTCAGCGGTAATAACTCATAACCCTCCCAACTCTCCCTCTTTTTTTCTTGTTATTGTTGTTAGTTTGTTTATTTATTGTTTGTCTGTTTTGCATTGTTTCTTGTTTCTTGTGCTGTGTTTGTGTTGCTGTGGTTTGATTTGTGGCTGTTTGTGATCTTGCAAGCTAGTGCATTTTCTCTTTGTGCTGTAGAATCTCCTGGTAGAGAACCTCTCTGAGGTACCTGCTTCTTCCCTTTCATCTGGTAACACCTAAATTTTATTCTCTCGCTCTCATCCTCCCTCAAAGTCATTACCCCAGACTGTTCCTCTTTCTTTCCTTTATTTTAGCAGAATATCCTACTTAATCTTCACTCTCTTGCTGCTCTCTCTCTCTCCAAATTCACAAGTTCCTCACTACCTTCCGATCATATTTCCTTTGCTCTCTAGACTTTTCGCCCTCACCTACAGAGGTATTGGAAAACTGAGGTAAATGCAAAACCTGAAAACAGGTGTTTGTTTTCAAACCAAGTATAGTCTGAGGACTCTCTTGGAAGACAACTGCTAATCTGTTTGCTTTTCTCATAGGTGGTAATTAACACTGTAACAGCTATAGTAGGCACAAAGTAACCAGATTAACCCTGTCTGTTGTATGCATTGGCTGTACATATTGACTCTTATCCTTTATTTCCTGAGGTATTGGAAATAATAAATATCCATAAAAATTCACAGCTCGGAGAGCCAGCCACTGATCTGTATTATCCAAATTGTACCCCAACCCAAATAAGAAAAGAGATTAAAACTCCATACCCATCAAAAAAGTCCTCAAGTGAAATACCCAGTGACAGATCTCAGGCTCCACTCCCTGACACTGAAAATGAGGAAAAAGTGAAGCAATCCTCTTCCTCAGATCCACAACTGCACAGCCAGTGAGTCCACAGATGGGGTCCTGGATGAAAACCTAGAAAAAAGTATCAACAATCTGATTATTAAAACAATCCAAGAATTAAAAGAAGACTTAAGGAAGGAAATAATAGAAGAATTTCAGGAGCTGAGAGACCATTTAGATAAAGAGCTGGACAATCTGAAAAGAGACATAGAAGAGCTTTTAGAATTGAAAATAAAAAACAGTCAACCAAATTAAAAGTTCATTGGAAGATACTAATATCAGAGTAAACTCAGTAGAAAATAGAACTTCAGCTCTTTAAGAAAGAACATTAATGAAGACAGGCTGAACAATGTTGAAATAAAGGAAAATAGACAGGAAAAGAATCTTATTGAGCATGATCAGAACTTCCAAGTAGTATGGGACAATATGAGAAGAAATGACATGAGGGTTATAGGGATAGGGAAGAACATAGAACAACAAAGAATGGCATAAAGAACCTTCTCAATGAGATAGCTAAAGAAAATTTCTCCATATCAGAATTGATCTAGAAGTTCAAATTCAAGATGCCTATAGGACACCAAAAGACTTACCCAAATGAGAAACTCACTGAGATACATATACAAAATGAATAACAGAGAAGTCAAGGAAAGAATTTTAAAAGCAGTAAGAGATAAACACCAAATCCCATTCTGAGGCAGACCAATAAGGATTACTGTGGACTTTTCATCTCAGACAATAAAGGCCAGGAGAGCATGGAATGATATTTTTCAAATGAAAGAAAATATTTTTTGCTAAAGTTAACTATACCTTGCAAAAATCAGCTTTAAATGTGATGGGAAAATTAAATACTTCCATGATAAAGTCAAATTAGCAACATACATGAACACAAAACCAGCTCTACTGAGAATACTCAAATACAAACTTCATTGAGAGGAACAAGATAGCAACTCCCAAAGCCATTAAACAGAAGAAAGTCAATAAAAACATAACTCACTAAAAGATATCCAAGATGGTGAAAAATACAGTAAAGGTCACAATGCCAGGGGACCAGAATAACATATCTATGATAACATTGAAAGTGAATGAACTCAGTGTCCCAATTAAAGATACAGATTAGCAGACTGGATCAAAAAAGTAAAATCCAACAATATGCTGCTTACAGGACACACCTCACAGCCAAAATTAGACACAGATTGAAGGTGAAAGGTTGGCAAAAAACCTACTTGGCTTATGACTGGAGAAAGCAAGCCAATGTTGTGATCCTTACATCTGACAAAGTTAATTTTGACCAAAAATTAGTCATAAGGGATAGCGAAGGTTACTACATCATTGTAAAAGGAACAATACATCAAGAAGACATAATAATAGTTAACATTTGTGCCTCCAATTAGAACCCTTCCAATTATGTGGAAAAAGTACTAAGGGTATTAAACCTATCATTGATTTCAACACAATAATACTGGGGGACTTTAATACACCACTATCAACACAATAGAGTGATCATCAAAGGAAAAAACTCAACAAGGATATCTCTAACCTAAACAATTCTATCAATCAATCGGACTTAACAGACATTTACAGAATATTCCATCCCAAAACAGCTGGGTTTACTTTCTTCTCAGCAGCATACAGATCTTTTTTCCAAAATAGATCACATCCTTGTCCACAAAGCTAATATAAAAAAGTTACTGTAATCCCATATACCCTGTCAGACCACAATGGTATGATCTTAGCAATTAACAGCAGGAAAAACAACAGAAAATACACATCATCTCCAGGCATTAAAATTCTTTCTGTTTTTCATCTTATTGTTTTCTAATTTCATTCCATTATGATCTGATAGTATGCAATGAATTATCTCTATTTTTTTGTATGCTAAGACTTGTTTGGTCCCCTAAAATATGATTTATTTTAAAGAATATTCCATGTGCTGCTGATAAAAATGTGAATTCAGTTGATGAATGAAATATTTTATAGATGTGTGTTAGTTCCATTTAATTTATAGTGTTTTTAATTCTAAAGAGTGTTCACTTAGTTTTGTCGGGATGGCCTAACTAATGTTGAGAGCCATGTTTTGATATCACCCAGCATTTTTTTTTACATTTATTTTGCAAGTAGTTTTTAATTCTTTTGCCACAATTTCCCCATGTTTTTACATTACCACGTGTTTTTTCTAGACTTAAAATATTAGATAGAATTTGTCATAAGTTAAAAGAGGAAAAAATACATTATTTCTGCTGAATAATATCACATTTAACTTAAGAATCATGAACTTTTGAATATCAAGAATTAAAGCTGCTCTTGGGGGACAGGGTCACATTTATTTGTAGGTCCCAAGATAGCCCTGAGATCTAAATAGGAAAATACCTCTTATGAATGGTAACAAAACTCTTACCTCAAAATAAAATACTCTGAAATGTATACAATTATATCCACATTCAACAGCTTTATAATACCCAGAAAGCCTGTTTTTTAATTTTAGAAATGATAAACAAAATAGCTTTACTTTCAGAAAACAGGTTCTATGCCCATTTATACCAAAATATAATCCACTATGATTGTATTGTGATTTAGTTGATGCTTTATATTGAGAAGGTTTTGTTTTATGTATGTACATGTACCAATATTTGGGGCATAATTATTTATAATCATTATGTATTGTTGTTGGATGATTCCCTTAACCAGTATGAAGTGACCTTCTTCGTCTCTTCTGATTAATTTCGGCTTGAAGTCTACTTTGTCTGACATGAACATAGCTACCTCTGCTTGGCTTTAGTATCTGTTTGCATAGTATATCTTTTTCTATCATTTCATCTTCAGTCTGTGGATGTCTTTGCCTGTAAGATGAGTCTCTTGTAAACAACATATGATTGGATCTTTCTTGCTTTTTAAAAAATTTATTCTATCAATCTATGCCTTTGAATTGAAGAGCCTAGACCATTTGTATTCAGTGTTATAACAGAGAAATCACTTTTATTTTCTGCCATCTTGATTTATTTCTAATGCTTAATTCAAAATTGATTCTCTTTTAATTACTATTCTTCTAGTGAGGTTCATCTCTGTGCTGGTTCTCATTTTCTTTTTTTGCATGAAATACTCATTGAGTATGTTTTGTGGTGAAGGCTTAGTGGTTATGAATTCTTTTAGTTTGTAGTAATCATGGACAAATTTTATTTCAACTTCAATTCTAAAGGATAGCTTTGCTGGATATAGTAATCTTGGTTGGTACTATTTTTTTTCAGGACTTATTATTTATTATTCCAAGCCCTCCAGGTTTTTAGGGAGGATCTGAGTTGAGAAATCAGTTAAAATCCTAATTGGCTTACTTCTAAATGTAACCTGCCACTTTTCTCTTGTGGCTTTTAAAATTTTATTCTTATTGTGTATTAGGAATTTTGATTATAATGTGTCCCAGATATGATCTTTTTTTGATATTACCCATTTGATGTTCTAAATGCAACGTATTTGGATTTCCATCTTTTTTCCTAAGACTTGGAAAATTTTCTGATGTTTTTTTAATTGAGAAGGTTGTACATTCCTATAGTTTATATCTTGGGACCTTTGTCTATGTCAGTGAATGTTAGATTTGGTCTCTTGCTGTTATCCCAGATTTCTTGAGTATTCTGGTCATGGTCTCTTAACATCTTTTCTTTATTGTTGACTTTATTTTCAAGATTATATACTTTGTCTGTGAGACCTGAGAATCCATCATTCAAAGTGGTCTAATCTATCAGCTTATTAAAATCTATCATTTCTAGGATTTCTGCTTGGTTCCTTTTTCAGATTCTCTACCTCTTTATTGAAATTATTCTCACTTCCTGTAATTTCTAATTTAATTCCTACTTTTTTGGGTTTATCAAATATTTCAGCTTCAAACATTCTAAATTCTTTCTCTGACATTTCCTCCACTGTGTTGTCAATGGGATCATTTGTTGAAATGTTGTGGACTGTTTGGGATGGTTTGTTACCTTGCTTTTGCATACTGCTTGTATTCTTTCCATTTTCTGGGATGATTATTGCTTCTACTTTTGTGCAAGGGACTATTTAGTGGCTTCTTTATCTTAAGTGCCTCAAGCTGGGTGAGTATCTAGGTATTGATATTTTCACTCAGCATGTGTCCTCTCTTGTTGCCAGTATCAGCACCACTTTGACAGAAGACACTAAACCCTATTCACTATCATCTCAGAGCAAAACTATGTACCAGTTAATCTTGGAAAAATAAAAACTTGTTGGAATATTATCCACAATTTCTCTAATCCAGGAATAAAATGGTAATGATGTTAACAGTATTGATTTAAGCAGTTGAAATCCAGGGGTTGGGGAAAAGAAACTGTACTGTTTCCTGGATTTTAGGGTACTTGGTGTTCTCCCTATGAATCTTCCATTACCTCCATAATGGAGAAATCTTGACATAAGAGATGGACCTTAGAAAGCGATCCGATTCCATATTATACATTCACATTTTAGTATGTATTTTCTAAGACCAAGGATATTCTCTCTCTTTCATATTGCTGGGGACCAAATTTAGGGCCTGGCACATGCTAGGCAAATGCTCTTTCTCTGAGCTACATTCTCAGCCCAAGAACATTCTATTATGTAGCCAAATTGTAGAAATTTGATATTGATACACTAGTATTATCTTTTTGTTTTTTTTTTGTGGTATAGTCTGGCAATGTTTGATAGTTGTGTTCATTCTTTTTTTCAGTCCATCTATTGAGTTTTTATTTTAAAACATAGTTTTAAATTTGCAAATTCTTTAATTGGGTCTTGTTATAGTCTCATCTTGTTTACTAGATAATAAGTCCTTTTCCAATTCACAAAGTATTAATTAAATTTCTTTTAAATTCACTTATGTTCTATTAACTGTTCTTAATTCTGGAGTTCTTACTTTTTCTGTTTAGTCTTTATTTTTCATTGTGTAGTTTTTCTGTAAATATTTTGGTGATTCTTACTTGTGTGTTCATTTTTGTGTTTGAGAATCACTTCTAATAAGCTGGTTGTATTTATTTTATTGTATCATATAAGGATTTATAAAAATCCTTATATGATACAATAAAAAATAAAATATTAAAAATTATAGGTATTTTAGGAACAACTAGACATCAAGGCCTTATTCTTAGTCTGTATTCTTATTTGCATTACTTTATAAACTAAATCATAAATTTAAAGTATAGGAAAAGTATTTTTATTTTTGTATTACCTATTTCTACTTTCTCCTCTGAAATGATCTTTTATAGAGCTCATTTCAGATGACTGTGCTACAGTATAAAACTTTTACCTTGATTATGAAACTTTCTCTTCTTAAGTAGCATTTCCTTTAGAAGCATAAAAAGGCAAAATGAACCTTTTGAAAATTAATATTTGTATGGAGTTGATTGAAGATTTGATATAATTGATATTTAAATGCTTTCATCTTTAGCTGTTTTTACTCTTGCTACCTAAAGAGGGTATTTTATTCCAGGAAATGATTATTATTTCTATTTTTTACTCATCAAACTTAGCCACTGTAGTTGCCTAAGTCCTAAGATTTTATATTAAGAGAGTCTTCCTTGAACATAGAATCCTTTCAACATAAAATTGTTCTTTGAGAGTTAGAAAATATTGAATTTGTCTGGGAAACTGCTATCCTATTGAGGGCTAATGACAAAAGGCTCAGCTTGTTTTTTCACTTCACTGCATTCATAAATGGTGCTGTCACAGAAATATGTTGGTTATTGAAATTATTTCCCACAGCATGTGCTTTTCCTGAAGAATGTCTGCTGGTCATTTCATTAGTTTCACATTGTTTTTTAAGCCCAAGAGACTGAGTGAATGAATGGATGAGATTTATCTGAATCTAAAGTTCTTCCCTTTATATCAGTGTTAACCTATCCTTTTCTGTTCACCTGAAGGAGCCTGCTTCTGTCCACCTCCCCCTTACCAGCAAGCCATTCCCCATCAGTAGCTACATGTTATTTTTTTTTTAAAGAGAGAAGGACTGTGAGAGAGAGAGAGAGAGAGAGAGAGAGAGAATCAATTTTATTTAGTCTTTCTCATGGCCCTCATTGCTCTGACACTTAGTTGTGTATGTGGATGCTGAGATTTGAACTTGTGTACCTGTGCATGCCAGGCAAGCACCATAACCACCGAGCCACTGCTCCAGCCCAATAGCTACATGTCTTTAAAGATTTGACTATGTTTTGTATCCATGCTCACTTCGCATTCTCTTCAGTTAGGCTTCTATAGAAGAATGCTATTAAAATTGCTAAGGTCACACATCCTTTGTTTGTTATTGAACCCAGTGGGAAGATTTCAGCTCCTCTTGTGTTTGAAGCAGTGTCCCTGGTTCTAGGATATAGTGTTGAACAAGACAGATGAAGTTCTTGGTGTCACGGCACTTGAATGAACAAAAATGTCTGATAGTGATTAGCATTATGATGAAAATGAAAGGGAGATGAAAGAATGAATGAGGACTCCGTTAGGTTGTATGGTCTGGGAAGTCTTTTTGAGGAGGTAAAATTTGAATTGACATTGAGCAACAAGAAGGAGGTGCCTTGCAATGCTTCCTCTTACTCATGAACAGCATTGAAACAGTTTATTCACATCCATTTCCTGAAAGTTTTCTGCCCTTAACTTTTATGACATCATATGTTTCAGAGTTCCTTGTCTCTTCTCTGGATATTCCCTTTGAATCAGTTTTGCAAATTCATTTTCTTCTTCATCTGTTCTGTCTTGAAATGTTGGTGTTCTCCAAGATTAATTCTGCTTGCCGGGTATGGTAGCACAAGACTGCAATCTCAGTGACTTGGTAGACTGAGGCAGAATTGCAAATTCAAGGCCAGTCTCAACAATTTAGTGGACCCTCATTCAAAATAAAAAAGAAAAGGGGCTGTGGATGTAGCTCAGTGGTAGAGCAACACTGGGTTCAATACTTAGTAACACACACACACAAATAATTCTGCTTATCTTCTCACTCTATACTGTCCTTAAACATACTCATGTATGCCAATATTTTTACATTTATGAACTGACAAAAATTTAGTTTAGTCCTCCAATTTTGACATTGCCTCAGACTTCTAGGCCAAGTGTCCTGCTGATTACAAAACTTTCCACTGGGTGTTCTAGAGGCATCAACACTAAATATATATCCTTTCTAAATCTTCCACCTTTCAGCTGGTACAAAGCAGGACTTGGGAATTTATATGTGTGATTATTAAATTAATAACTGTTGCTCACAGTCTTAAAGCTTCATTAAGTTAAGGTCTAGATCTGATTTGCTGACTACTGTATACTCTTGCCTTATGTAATATTACGTGCTCATTAAATATTTGTTGAAAAAGTAAATGAATATTTGGACTTAACCTTGTTTATTTATTTAGGTACTGGGGATTGAATCCAGGAGTGGTTTACCACTGAGCTACATCCCAGTTTTTTTTTTTTAAACATACGGCAGTGTATTTACTCTTTTAAATGATTATCAGTACACCAAGTAATGACATGCAAGAAGTTCTTGAGTTCTATCATCTAGTAAGTTTGATTAAAATAAACTAACAGCAGCCCAAACAAGTATGGTAGTACTTACTCATTGTTCTAACCCTTAATCAAAATGGACAACTTTAAGGCTGGCTGCTGCGTCAGACAAGTTACAAATAACTATTTACTACTTTTTCATAGATAAGGCCCCAGACCTTCAAGAAAGTATAAGGGAAAAAATTATTTAATCCCTTTCTTTTTTCAAAGAATTATTATTTTTTTTCTACTAGGTCTGAGAAAGAAAAAGTCAACATTGATACATCTGTTGCTTGAGTGAGAAAGCACAGGCAAACAGATAACACATACTCACAAAACTTCTAAGAAGAATGAGGTACAAAGATGAAACCTTTGGATAAGGACTAAGGCTGTACAAAGAAGCTAGATTTGCTACTTTCCAAAAGGGTCCTAATATATCACAGAGAAATAACTTAATGCCTTTCATAAGAACAGAACTCAAGCTCCGCTAAAGCTTCATATTCCATGAGGCACTTCATATTCCTAAGTGCCAATACAAGGAACAAGTACTTCTTTCTTCTAGCCATTTATGTGGTAGTTTTCATGGATTTCTGGCCGGATGTCACGTACAAAGGTCAAGAGATTATCCCAGACTTCATCCCTGTTCTGCCGGAAGTAGGTCTGCAGTATGGTACTTTTCCTGGGGCTCTTTCTCCACTTCCGTGCTGCAGCTGCCATGGGATCCCAGTGCTGCAGCTTCCTTGGCTTTGAACTCTTTCTCCCTTTGCAGGTGGTACTGTTCGATCTCAGCCTGAGCTTCTTCTTTGGCCTGCTTCAGTGTCCGATTCTTTCGCTTGCGGGCCTCGGACACCTTCTCTGTGGCCCGTTTCTCCGCCTGCAGCAGCTGCTGGATCCCCTGCGACTGGCTGGCCATGGCAGTGGTGACTCAGAGGCCCAGCGCAGCCCCCCGAACTCTACGCGAAGGCCCCTGAGTCCCATCCCAGTTTTTTTTTTTAATTTTTTTAAAGGATGGGCAATGAGAGAAAGAATCAATTTCATTTAGTTTTTCATGTGGCCTTTGTTGCTCTGACACTTTTTTTTGTACGCGGTGCTGGGATTTAAAACTGTGTCCTTGAGCATGCCAGGTAAGCGTTGTAACCACCGAACTAGGGCTCCAGCCCCTCCCCAGTTGTTTTTATTTTATGTTTTGAGACTTTGTCTTGCTAAGTTGCTAATGGTCTTGCTAAATCACTCAGCCTGACTTTGAACTTGTGACTATCCTGCCATAACCTCCCAAGTTACTGGGATTATAGGCATGAACCACTGCACCAGTCCCTAACCCTTATTTTTAAAGACTGGCACATAGGTGACCACTTTTGTGAGAAGAAATTAATTGTCCCATATTTGGTCTAATTTGCATAAAATGCATATATTAATTTTTGGTCTGATGATTTTAACCCCCTCAACCAAAGACAGCAAAAGTAGTAGGTTTTTTTTTTTAAACTATAGTTCTTCTATTAACAAATGTTCTGGTTATTTTCCTATTTGCCCTTAGTTATATTGTTCTTCTCTTGCGTGAGTCTATTGTAGGGGCCAGAATCCTGCAAACTATGTTTCCTAGACACCTCTACCATCTGGCCTCTCCTTACATTTCATTAGATAAAAAGACAAGCCAGAGTATTTTCTCCCACCCTGGCTGCTGGAGCTGTCTCCAGGGGTGACTGCATTCTCTCCCTTGGTCTAGTTCCTGCCAAGAAGCCACCACTGTGGTTCTACCTCTTGCCAGCCTGTCCATTTCCTGGACTTTGAATAGCAGTCACCTCTTGTTGCTCTACCAGTGGGAACAACTTCCTGCTCTTGCTTATCTTTGGATTTTCAGTTCTTTCAGTAGCCTTGTACTAATCATTATATGATAATTTCTCTTTGGAAGCATCTGGTATGGGCTTTGCTTTCTTGAATGGATCCTGGCTGACATAACAAGCATCAAGAAGCAGGATGATTTCTTTGTTTTGCTTTGTTAGTCTTTCTGTTGGTGTGCTTATTCATTCATCCATCCATCCAACTTAATCCTCCTTTGTCTGAAATGTCATTGAGAAATAGAAAAGTCATATTACACAAGACTTTTCATTGATATATGACTCCACTAGCAAATTGTAGTCAGAAAAGATGCTATTAACATAAGTAAATGTTTTTTAATTAAAATTTATATTTGAGAGGGGCTTTCATGATGGCGATCTAAAGAGAAAAGGCTTCCCCAGCACCTCCGAGACTGAATAGGAACTCTCCAGCTTTTCTCTAGTATTTTGAGGTGCTTTTGGGGGATTAGCAACTGGAAACACCAGTCCTAATCTTCTTAGTGGTTTTGAGGAGCAGTGACTTAGGAGCGACCAGGGGATCACTTTTCTTTTCCATCCCGGCTGAGATGCCACAGTGGCTGTGGCCGCTCTCCCTTGCTTACATTCCGCCTGGGACTGGGGTGAGGGGACCCACCGCCTGCGAACACATTGGCACACAAAACCCGCGGTGCTTTTTTTTTTTTCTGTCCTACTTGTTAAATACATTTTTTTTTAATTAGATGGATATAGAGATACAATTTAGGGGAAAACATTATCAAACATTCAAGAACCAATGTATATATACTTAGTTATCCAGGGCTAATGCCATATCATGGATGTACAGCTTGGGTTCCCCCTGTTGCTGTTTCCCCCAGAAGAACTCCTGAGTTAAATGGATATCTCATGTAGGACAGAGATCTCCTTCTGAGATGATTCCCCCATATTCCCACCCTCCAGTCTCGTAAGAAATCCCACAGTGCTTTAAAGAAAGTGTTCTTGCAAAGTCACTTCCCGGGCTTGTTCTCGGACTGGTGGCAAGATCAGTGTCTAGAAGCAGCCTGCATACAGTCACAGAGTAGCAGGCTGTGCTGCGGAAGCAGGTGCGGGAGATGCGAGGGCGTGGGAGTCTAGCATCCATCTTTTAACCCCTTGTAGGATTTCACACTCCCCACCTGAACAGGGCCAGACCTCCTTAGGTTTGCAAAGCAGGCTCTTAAAACTGCGTATGGAGCAAGTCTAGACTACAGGCTGAATCTGGAGCAGAAGGCTTGGCTCAGGCCCGGAAGCAGGTGCGGGAGCTGCAGGGGTGGGGGAGCAGAGCATCCATCTTTAAGCCTACACTCCCTGACCGGAACCAGCCCTCCATAGATCTGCAAAGTAGTCTCTTAAAGCTGCAACTGGAACCAGCATCAGATCACAGGCTGAATGGGGAGCAGAATGCTTGGCTCAGGCCCTGAATCATTTTCTCATAAGGGGTTTGGGTCAGTGATGTAACGGGGAGCACTGCTCAGCGCTAACCACTTCCACCATAGACAGAAGGACAATATCTGTTAAAGCCCACCATGGATTTGCTTGCCCCACCTCTAAGATCATAGAAGTCAGTTTCAGCAACTACCAGCAGATGGAACTTTGAAAACATAAGACCTATGACTTTCAGATCCCCTGAAAGCCCCAACTGAAAGATACAACCTTTCAAATCCAGACAGAAATAGAAGATCTCATCCCCAAAGGACCAGAGACACTCTTAATATCTATACTTCCAAGGTTTTCCTATTAAGATTTTTTTCTTTTTTTGCTGTTGATTTCATGTTCTAGATGTGTACCAATGCGATAACTGGAAGAGTTTACTGGTTCTCCGATATATAAAAACTCTAGCTGTTTGTGTTTCCCTGCTCTGCTAACTTCTAGGGGCAGTTAACACCTATTCTTCCATTTTTTTTCTTTTTTCTCTCTCTTCTTTTAGAGGAAAAAATTAACAATAATATTTCTTCCTGTTTTGATAGCCTGTTTTTAGGTTTCTTTCTCATTTTCTTTTCCCCTATTTATTGTCTCTCTTTTTCCCTCTTATCCATCCTGTCTAGCCCTGTCCTCATTCTTGAGAAGGATTCTAGTCAGTGCATATAGTATTTGACATTTTATGCCTGAGAAGCATAATTCTCAGGGATAACTTCTTCCCTTAAATGATCACCCATATGTTAGTAATAACTCTTTTACCCATCCTATATTAGGCCACAGCTACATCCCTACAGATCTGTACTTTCTTTTCTACTTCTTTCTTTTCTCTTTTATTTTTAATTTTGGTAAATTTTTTAAAATTTCCTTTTCTCTTCAAATTTTTGCCTCTTAGCAATTTCTTTTTCTTTCTACGGCAAATTCGTTACCTCCTCCACTTTCTCACTGTACACAATTGGTCTATATAATCTCCTCTCTTAGCTTCACTGGCATTACTCCCCCTTTCTGACTCCAAATTAGTTAACTCTCTTCAACTTCCCATTATCGAGACTGCGTAACTATTACTGCTGTAATTGTTAATCTGAGTAACACTTATTTGTTCTTGTAATCTGACATATGTAATAGTAAAATACTAGTGTTGCCAAAATATTGATTATCACTAACATTAGTTGCATAGGCTGAATTCAAAAGTCCATTATAGTTTGTGCTAAATAACTAATTTACTACTGTTTATTGTAAGCTTTGGTTGTACATATTGACAATTTGCTACTAGTACATGAGGTGTTGGAAACCTGTAAGGGTAACAAACATTTCAGAGTAAAGGGAGTTGTTTTTTGAAATCACCTCTCCTGACAAAACCCCATTTCAAGGAAGGGTCTGGACAGATCTCGCAATCCAACAGCTTAGTCCTTAAGGCAGAAAACAGGAAAAAGAACCACTGACCCTTGTATTGCTTCCACCAAGGGTTCACCTGGCAAATAAGAGAGAAGAATCTCTTCAGACATGAGCAATCAAACTTGAAGAGGTTCACATCAATCCCAAAACTCCCCTGGTAAGGGGGCTATGGCCAGGGACTGGGATGAAAATCTAGAACAATATATCAATGAGCTGATAACAAAAAGGAACAACAACTTAAAAGAAGAGATAATGAAGGGAATAAATGAGAAAACCCAAGAGTTGAAAGACTCAATCATTAAAGAAATAGATTCCCTCAAAAAGGAAGGTACAGACCCAAAATCTGCAGTCAATGACATGAGAGGGACCATGCAAGAGTTCAATAACAGACTAACTTCAATAGAAAATAGAACTTCTGCTATTGAAGAAAGAACTTCCAACAATGAAGACAGGTTGATCAAGCTAGAGCTTACCGACACCAAAAAAGAAAAACAATTAAGAGATCATGACCAGTATTTCAAGAATGTCTGGGATGAAATGAGAAGGAACAACCTGAGAGTAACTGGAATACAGGAAGGAATTGAGACACGAACCAATGGTATAAGGAATATTCTCAAAGAGATCGCGAAAGAAAATTTTTCCCACATAAAAATAGAATATGACATGCTCATCCAGGAAGCTTACAGGACACCCAATAGGCCTAATCAAAAGAGAAACTCACCAAGACACATCATATTCAAAATGAACAACATGGATACCAAGGAAACTATATTAAAAGCAGTAAAGGAGAAATGCCAAATCACATTCAGAGGCAAAACAATAAGAATTGTCTGTGACTTTTCAACCCAGACACTGGAAGCAAGAAGGTCTTGGAATAATATCTTTCAACATCTAAATGACCACAACATGCAGCCTAGAATTCTATACCCAGCAAAACTAAGCTTCAAATTTGATGGAGAAATAAAATTTTCCATGATAAAACAAAACTGGCAGAATTTGTCAACAGAAAACCTGCCCTACAAAGAATTCTCAAGGAAACACTCCAGACAGAAGAACAAGCAATTGATACTCAAAACCCACAAACTGAAGAAATTCAGTGAAAGTATCACCCAGCAATAACTAACCAAGGCAATCACAGAACTAGCTAAATAAGACACAATAACTACGAATCAATTACACACTTCTATCTTAACACTGAATGTGAATGGTCTAAATGTACCACTCAAAAGACACAGACTTGCAGACTGGATCAAAAAACATAATCCAACCATATGCTGCTTACAAGAAACTCACATAAAAGGCAAAGACATCCACAGATTAAGGGTGAAAGGATGGAAAAAAATATACCATGCTTACGGCCCAAGAAAACAAGCTGATGTCGCTATACTTATATCCGACAAAGTAAATTTTAAATGTAAATCAATCAAAAGAGATAAAGAAGGCCACTACTTAATACTAAAAGGAACCCTTCAAGAGGAAGAAATAACCATAGTTAATATTTACTCTCTAAACAACAATGCTCCCAACTACGTGAATAAATTACTTCATGATATCAAAGCACTTGTGCATCACAACACAATAATACTGGGAGACTTCAACACTCTGCTGTCACCATTAGACAGATCATCAAAACAAAAAATCAACAAAGAAATCTCCAGCGTAAATAACTCCATAAACCAAATGGACTTAATAGACATATATAGAATTTTCCATCCCAAGTTAGCAGAAAATACCTTCTTCTCTGCAGCACATGGATCCTTTTCCAAATTAGACCATATTCTGGTTCATAAAGATAATCTCAGCAAATATAAAAAAGTAAACATGATCCCGTGTGTCCTTTCAGACCACAATGCTATGACCCTAACAATCAACAGCAATAATCATAACAGAAAACACACACATTCATTGAGATTGAATAATACCCTATTAAATGAAGAATGGATCCAAGAAGACATGAAAGAAGTAATCCACAAATTCTTGGAAGAGAATGAAAATGAAGACACATCGTATCGAAACCTCTGGGACAGCATGAAAGCTTTCCTAAGGGGAAAATTCATAGCACTGAGTGCCCACATTAAAAATGAAGAGAGATCCCAAATAAATAAGCTTATGCTTCATCTCAAAGCCCTTCAAAAGGAAGAACAATCTAACCCCAAAGCCAGCAGAAGACAGGAAATAATCAAGGTCAGAGCTGAAATCAATGAAATTGAAGACAAAAAGAACAATAAAAAGAATTGATGAAACAAAGAACTGGTACTTTGAAAAAATAAACGAGATAGATAGTCCCCTAGCGAATCTAACCAAAAGAAGGAGAGAAATGAAGCAAATCAATAAAATCTCCAATGAAAAGGGAGTGATCACCACTGACCCCATGGAAATCCAACAAATTATAAGATCATATTTTGAAGACCTATACTCCTCCAAATTTGATAACTTGGAAGAAATGGATAAATTTCTTGACAAATCCAACATCCCTAAATTGACTCAGGAGGATATTGAATTCCTAAATAGCCCAATCACAGACACTGAAATCCACATTGCAATTAAAAGTCTACCAAAGAAGAAAAGCCCAGGACCGGATGACTTCTCCACTGATTTTTACCACACTTTTGAGGAGGACCTAACACCTCTCCTTATTAAGTTATTTCAAGAAATTGAAAAGGAGGGAATGCTCCCATCCACTTATGAAGCAACTATAACTCTGATACCAAAACCCGACAAGGATGCATCAAGAAAAATACTACAGACCATATCCCTGATGAACTTGGATGCAAAAATCCTTAATAAAGTACTAGCAAACCATCTTCAAAAACTTATAAAGATGATAATACATCATGATCAAGTGGGTTTCATCCCAGGAATGCAGGGGTGATTCAACATATGCAAAGCAATTAACGTAATTTATCAATTAAACAGAATCAAGGACAAAAACCATATGATCATCTCGATGGATGCAGAAAAGGCCTTTGATAAAATCCAGCACCCTTTTATGTTCAAAACTCTAGATAAGATGGGGTTCAAAGGACCATTTCTGAACTTTGTAAAGGCTATATATGCTAAACCCTCAGCTACTAGAATACTAAACAGAGAAAAGCTGAAAGCATTTCCATTAAAATCAGGAACAAGACAAGGCTGTCTGCTCTCACCACTTTTATTCAGTATTGTTCTTGAGACCCTAGCTGGAGCAATAAGGCAAGAGAAAGAAATCAAAGGGATAAAAATAGGAAGAGAGGAAGTCAAACTCTCCCTTTTTGTAGACAACATGATCCTGTATCTGGAAGATCCAAAAAACTCCATCAGTAAACTGCTTGAACTCATAAATAGATTTAGCAAAGTGGCAGGATACAAGATCAACACCCATAAACCAATATCTTTCCTATACACTAATAATAATAGGACTGATGAAGAAGTCAGGAAATCAGTCCCATTCAAAATATCTTCGAAAAAAATAAAATACTTGCAAGTTAATCTTACAAGGGAAATCAAAGATCTCTACAATGAAAATTATTGGTCGTTGAAGAATGAAATCCAAGATGACCTAAGAAGATGGAAAGGTGTCCCATGCTCTTGGTTAGGCAGAATCAATATAATAAAAATGGCCATTCTACCGAAAGCTTTATATAGATTTAATGCTATTCTTATAAAGATACCTATGTTGTTCTTTACAGACATAGAAAAAGCAATTCTCAAATTCATTTGAACAACAAGAAACCAAGAATTGCCAAAACACTATTAAGCAAGAAAGATGAAACTGGCGGTTTTGCCATACCAGATTTAAAACTATACTATAGAGCCATAGTAACAAAGACAGCATGGTTCTGGTATCAAAATAGGATAGAAGACCAATGCAATAGAATAGAAGACCCTGAAACAAACCCTCAAATCTTTAAACATCTGATTTTTGACAAAGGGGGACAAATTATTACATGGAGGAGAGACAGCCTCTTCAACAAATGGTGTTGGACAAACTGGTCAGCTACTTTGCAGAAAGTTGAAATTAGACCCATAACTTTCTCCTTGCACAAGAATCAAATCAAAATGGATCAAGGAGCTAGGAATTAAACCAGCTACCTTGCAACTGATGGAAGACAAATTAGGTCCAACACTTCAACATTTGGGAGTAGGCAAAGACTTTCTCAACACGTCTCCAAAAGTGAAGGAAGTAAAGTCAAAAATCAGTGAATAGGATACCATAAAGCTAAAAAGCTTTTGTACTGCCAAGGAAATAATCAAATTAGTCAAGAGGTTTCCTACAAAATTGGAGAGAATCATGGACTGTGAATCTTCTGACAGGGGTCTCATATCCAGAATCTACAAAATTCTCAAAAATCTCAACTACAAAAACACAAACAGCCCAATTAATAAATGGGCCAAAGAGCTAAATAGAAACTTCTCAACAGAGGACATTGATCAAGCCAATGAATACATGAGAAAGTGCTCTAAATCACTAGTAATCAGAGAAATGCAAATGAAAACTACTTTAAGATATCATCTTATGCCAGTCAGAATGGCAAAAATGAAGAAAATAAACAATAATAGATGCTGGAGGGGCTGTGGAGAGATGGGCACACTAACACACTGTTGGTGGAGCTGCAGACTGGTACAGTCCTTCTGGAAAGCAGTGTGGAGAATCCTCAAAAAACTAGGGATGAGCCCACCATACGATCCTGCCATTCCTCTCCTCGGTATTTTTCCAGGGGATTTAGAATCACATCATTATAGTGACACAGCAATATCTATGTTCATAGCACCTCAATTTACTATTGCTAGATTATGGAACCGACCCAGATGCCCCTCACTGGATGAATGGATCCAAAAACTGTGGTACATTTATACCATGGAATACTATACAACAATTAGAAACAATGATATTGCAGCCTTTGAAGGTAAATGGATGGCTATGGAAGAAATTATGCTGAGTAAAATCAGCTTAACCCAGAGAACCAAGAGTTGAATGTCTCCACTCATTTGTGGAGGCTGGATCTGGACCCTGGCCAGTGAGAAAGTTTGTCTAGTATCATGTGTTAAATCCAGATAAAGTGTAATGTTATACAACATAATACTTTTTTAGAGATATTGTGGGAAGGGGAAGGGAGGGATAAGGATGGGTAATTGAGGTGGGCACTCCTGGTGGTAATTCTAATATCCAGAATGTATACACATTTTATATTATTTTGTGAAAAACTTATATGGTTGTTCTATAATAGATCTCTCAATAAAAAAATGAAAAAAATTAGGAAAGAGCCCAAATAAATAGTCTTTTGCTAAAACTCAAATGCCTTCAAAAAGAACAATCCAAACCAAAAGCTAATAGAAGACAGGAAATAACAAAAATTAGGGCTGCAATTAATTCAATTGAGAACAAGAAAACAATACAAATTATAAACACAGAAAGAGTTGGTTCTTTGAAAAAATCAACAGGATCGACAGACCCCTTGCCAACCTCACCAAAAAGAAGAACGAAGTGAAGCAAATCAACAAAATCAAAGATGAAAATGGAGATATCACCACAGACTCAACCAAAATCCAGAAGATTATGAGAACTTATTTTGAAAAATTGTACTCTGTCAAGTTAGATAATCTGGAAGATGTGGATAGATACTTGGCCACATACTACATTCACATATTAACACCAGAGGACATTGAAAATCTAAACCAACCTAGCTTAGGTAGCGAAATTGAAGCTGCAATCAAAGGCCTTCCAAAAAAGAAAAGCCTGGGACTTGATAGATTTACAGCAGAATCCTATCAAATTTTTACAGAAGAATTAACACTGATCCTCTACAAGCTTTTCCATGAAATTGAAAGGGTTGGAGTACTACCAAACACTTTTTAGGAAGCAAATATTACACTGATACCAAAATGCAATATCAAGAAAAGAAAATTACAGACCAATTTCCCTGATGAACATAGATGCAAAAATCCTTAATGAAATTGTAGCTAATCGGATCCAAAAGCACATTAAAAAGATAATACATCATGATCAAGTGGGCTTCATTCATGGAAAACAGGGCTGGTTCAACATATGCAAATCAATAAATGTAATTCACCACTTAAATAGAATTATAAATAAAAATCATATAATCATCTCAATTGATGCAGAAAAGACTTTTGATGAAATTCAACACCCTTTTATGCACAAAACTCTGGACAAGATAGGGATAAAGGGAAGATACTTTAATTATGTAAGAACTGTTTATAGCAGACCCATAGCCAACATTATGCTCAATGGAAAAAGATTGAAAGCATTTCCACTGAATTCAGGAACAAGACAAGGTTGTCCACTTTTACCACTCTTATTCAATATAGAGTTTGTAACCCTTGACAGAGCTATCAGACAAGAGAAGGAAAACAAAGGAATTTGAATAGCAAAAGAGGAAGTCAATTTGTCTCTATTTGCTGATGACATGATCTTATACCTAGAAGACACAATAAACTTGACCAGAAGACTCCTAGAGCTTATAAACGATTTCAGGAAAGTGGCTGGCTATAAGATTAATACCAATAAATGATTAGCTTTCCTATACTCCAGCAACAAGTCCACTGAAGAAGAAATCAGGAAATCTGTCCTATTCACCATCTCCTCCAAAAAAATAAAAAACTTGGGCATAAATGTTACAAACAATATTAAGGACCTCTACAATGAAAACTATCAAACTTAAAAAAAAAAAGAAATTGCAGAAGATCTGAGTAGATGGAAAAATATTCCATGTTCATGGTTAGGCAGAATCAATATAATTCTACCAAAGCCCCATACAGATTTAATGCATTTCCCATCAAGATATCAATGTCATTCTTCACGGATATAGAAAAAACAATTCTCAAATTTGTATGGAATATCAGAATACCCAGAATAGCCAAAACATTACTAAGCAAGAAGGCGGAAGGAAGTGGTATCTCAATTCCTGATCTGAAATTATACTATAGGGCTATAGTAACAAAAACAGCATGGTATATGTTATACAACCTAATACATTTTTAGAGATGTTTTGGGAAGAGGAGAGGAGGGATAAGGGTAGGTAATTTGGGGGCACTCCTGGGGGTAAATCTAATCTTCAGAATCTCTATATATATTATATTATTTCATTAAAAGATTGAGTGATTGTTCAACAAATAAATTTCTGAATTAAAAAAACAAAACATAAATTCTCATGAAAATGAAAAAAAAAAAAAACCAGAATTGAAGACCAATGGAATAGAATAGACGATTGTGGGACGAACCCCCATTCCTTCAACTAGCTATCTGATATTGATAAAGGGGGCAAAAGCATAGTGTGGAAGAAGGATAGTCTGTTCAACAAATGGTGTTGAACAAATTGGACAGCCTTATGTAGACATCTGAAGCTGAATACTTATCTTTATCCCTGCACAAAAATTAAATCTAAATGGGTCAAAGATCTGGATATTAAGCCAGCAACTTTAAATTTACTTGAAAAAGAAGTAGGATCAACACTACAGGACATAGGAGTCAGCAGAACCTTCCTTAACAAAATTCTCATGGCACAAGCAGTAAAGTCAAGAATAAATGAATGGGATGCAATTAAACTAAAAAGCTTTTGCACAGCTAAAGATCTAGTCAAGAGTATTAAGAGAGAACCTACAGAATGGAAGAAAATCTTTGCCTGCTGCACCTCAGAGGATTAATATGCAGATTATATAAAGAACTAAAAAAACTAAACGCCAAAATCACAAATAATCCAATCAATAAATGGGCTACAGAACTAAAAAGAAGCTTCTCAATGGAGGAAGTCCAAAAAGCCCATAAACATGCTCTACATCGCTAGCAATAAGAGAAATGGAAATCAAAACAGTGACACATACTGGAGGGGCTGTGGGAAAAGAGGAACACTGTCACATTGCTGGTGGGACTGCAAACTGGTTCAGCCACTCTGGAAAGCAGTGTGGAGAATCCTCAAAAAACTATGGATGAGCCCACCATATGATCCTGCTATTCCTCTCCTGGGTATTTTTCCAGGGGATTTAGAATTAGCACATTACATGACACAGTGAAATTGATGTTCATAGCAGCTCAATTTACAATAGCTAAATTTTGGCACCAACCTAGATGTTCCTCACTGGATGAATGGATCCAAAAACTGTGGTACATATATACCATGGAGTTTTACTCAGCAATTAGAAACAATGATATCACAGCCTTTGAAGGTAAATGGATGGCTATGGAAGAAATTATGCTGAGTGAAATAAGCATAACTCAGAGAACCAAGGGTCGAATGTCTTCATTCATCTGTGGAGACTGGAGCTAGACCCTGGCCATTGAGATAGGAGGTCTATTATGTTTTAAATCCGGATAAGGTGTAATGTCATACAACCGAAGGCATTTGTAGAAATGTATTGGGAAGAGGGGGGAGGTATAAGGGTGGGTATAGGGGAGGCTCTTGGGGGTAAATCTAATTTTCAGAATTTATATATATATATAAATTAATTATATATATATATAATTTAGTTAGAAGCTTGTTTGATTGTTGAACAAATAAATTTCTGTATAAAATAAATAAAAAAATAAAGTTGCTTCTGAAAAAAAAATTAGGGCTGAAACCACCTTATGACCCAGCTTTCTCACTCCTGGGTATTTTCCCAAAAGAGCTAGAATTGGCATATTATAGAGATACAGCATCATCAATGTTTACAGCAGCTCTGTTTACTGTAGCTAAATTATGGAACCAACCCAGATGCCCCTCACTTGACAAGTGGATTAAAAATCTTTGGTACATATATACAATGGAATTCTACTTGGCTATTAGAGAAAATGATAGTATGCATTTGCAGCCAAATGAATGGAGCTGGAATAAATTATGCAAAGTGAAACATCCCAAACTCAGAGACTCAGGGCAGAATGCTTTCTTTCATCTGTGGAAGCTAGAATAGTATGATGGCTAAGCTAATAATAACCTCAACATGTATGAATTTTTACCTGAACAGGACGAACCTTGCCTAGGATGTTGGGGGATGTAGGGAGGTGGGCAGGGAGTGGGGAAGGGAATAGGAAGAATATCAAGGAGACTGGAGGGAGGGAGTGTGGAGGAATCAACTTAGAGGGAAACCTTCAACTTCCATGAGAAGTCCAATTAGCACAGGGTTTTAATAGGGAGAACATGGAACCAGGGGGAACCCAAGGGAGGAAAACATGGAATGGCATCAGCCTTGGCTCGCTTGTTCATTATATATTTGTTTTGCTTTTTTGATAATGATTCTCTCCTAAATGTAAGACCATATTTAACAAATAAAAAAAATAATATTTAGTTTTTAAAAAATGATGTTTCCTTAAAAATTATGATGGACATATGTAAATAAAGTATTTTTCTACTCTAAAAATATAAACAAATTTATTCCTAATATTGTTATTTGAGGTTGTTCTGTTGCTTTTGATCAATTTGCTGGTAGCTTGTATCTTTTATTAGCATTTGCTCAGGGTTAGTCTTTGGCCTTGTGGTTCCTTTCTCTTTTTCTCTCTTTCTTAATGTGTGTATTTAAGCTTACTATTTAACTTAATTTAATTTATTTGGTTTGGGGGATTGAATTCAGGGTTACTTACCTATTGAGACACACCTCCAGCCCTTCTTAATTTTTATTTTGAGTCAGCATCTTACTAAGCTGCTGAGGCTGACCCCAAACTGTGATCCTCCTGCCTTAGCTTCTCAAGTTGCTGGGATTACAGATGTGTGCCACCATTACCATCTATGCTTTCTATTTTATGAATTACTTGAGTAGTTCTTTCAGCAAGAGTCCATGATTGTTAAGCTCTCTACTTTATCCTGAAATGTCTTTATCTTATTCTCACTCTAGAGTAATATTTTACCTGTATATTTATTCTGTAATTATCTTTTTATTATTTATTTCATGGGCTTTTGTTCTTGACTATCTGATGATTGCTTCTTTCTAAATATATTTTTATTTCTGTTGGTTTTTGATACTTTCTCTTTTGCTATTCTGAAATTCCACAGTATTATGACTAGGAGTTAATTTATTTTCTTTATCTTGGTTGGTGTCTGAAAATATGAGTTTTAAAGCATTTTTCTAAATTATGAAAAATTTCTAGACATTTTAATTTCAGGCATTTAATTGAATACCCAGTATTTTCCATGATATATGCCAGAGTTGGAGGGATGAAATAACAATCTTTCCCTTATGGCAGTGTTCTGGGAAAACAACTACAACAATGTGGCAGATAGTACAGGAACAGGGGACAGAGCACAAAGAGGAGACAAACACTGAACTGGGAAGTGGGCAATGCTTCCTGAGGTAGGTGCTGAAGGATAAGCAATAGACAGCTGGGTGAAGATTCCTCTGGACACAGACTGTAGGATGGAGTATAGGCAGTGGAGAATGGAGGTGGGGATATTGGTCAGGATGCCCTTGCATTAGCTTTCATAGGAAGAGATGAGCACTTGAATAAAGATGTTGCAGTGACAGTGGAGAGGAAGGGTACTTAGTGATATTGGAGAGGGAGAATCTACAGGACTGGTGATGTCTGTCATCTGGGTTCCAGACTACTAGAAGACTATAATTTAATCAAGGGGTTAGGAACCTGTGACTTAAAAAATTGTGTAAATTATTTCTATAATCAATGGAGGAAGGCAGACTACATAGATAATTTGATAATCATGTTGAGATGTCAGTTAACAAGACATTTTCATGAACATTTTTTTTCCTTTAACCATAAACTTTAAACTATGCAAGTGTATTTCTTTCATTTCTCTATTATATCTAAACTAAATATAATTATCTTAGCTTGGTTTCTCCAGAAAAGAGAACCTGTGATAAAGTTGACATACTAACTATATTTTGGGAAATATAATCCAAGATACCAAAAATAAGGGTAAAGTTGATAGGGTGGGGGGAGGCAGGGAAAAAAGAAAGGAGATGAGGTAATGTTATCAAGCTAGTCATGACTTCATACAAAAACATAGGGGTGGCCTCTTAGATGCCCACCAGAATCAAAATCCTGGTTGACTTTCTTGTCACCTTCTTCCCATCTTCTTTCCCCCATTAATCAAAATTTGACCCTTTGGTCAAAATTCATCCTGTTTCTGAGTTGTTATCTGCACCCTTTCAGTGATCTACGGGGAAGTCAGATTCCACACTCTGTTGCAGGAAATTAGCTGAACCTAGAAATAGTGGTAGGAGCTGCTGTGGCCCTGAAGAAAGCCATGCTGTAGCTTGCCAGCTCCATGGTGTTAGTGGAGGAGGGGATGGGCTGGTGCATAAACTGAGGTCAATGAAATAGCCATGAGGATAGTGAACTATTATGGATTCTTATGAAATAAAACTTCTTTCTTTATAGAAAAGCTTTTTAAAAAAATACCTATCTATATATTAATAGATTTCAAGGACTTTAATAGCCTTATCAACAGGATATGGGCCATGTTTCATTTACAGATTTTGCCATTATTCCAATAATGCCCTTTGCTGGCAGTTTTGAAAGCCTTTACCATAAATTTTCTAAGATATCACAACAGTTTATCAGGCACTTATTTTGTCATGGTTTTAGATTAGCCAGGCAATTGCTCTTGTTGGAATGTAGGTTATGATTTGATAAATTAGATGACTGCTGCTACATAGGGAGCAATTTGTGTTTGCCCTTTTTTTTTTGATAATTCACTGGAAAACTCTGAATAATAATATTGCATATAAAAGAGACAAGGATGGATAAAGGTAGAAGGGAATAAATTTTCTCTGTAAGTAGCAAACAGCCATGAATCTCTTATTAAGTTTTACAGGCAGGGAGCCTACAGTTCTGAGCATGAGTTCTTATTGTAAGGAAAATTTAGACCTGTTATGGAATTATTGTTCCAAAACAACCAAACAGTTGAAATATTTTACACTTTGGCCACATTTGGGGAGAGTGAGCAGGATCAAGGGTAAAACACAAAACCATTATTGAAATTTCTTAGCAAAGTTGCAAAGCATTGGAAACTACGTTTGGCTGATTTGAGAAAAAAATTATTTATTCAAAGGAAATTGGGCCAGAGAATCAGTCCTGGGATTGTGCAGCTGGAAACAATAGTCTAAATCATGCTGCAGAACTAGCTCAGTAGGGACATTACTGTCACTGCTGCTAAGAACTACAGCTTGCACTGTTGACATCACTAGCAATGGACTCCAGAAGCTGCCAACAGCTCTGCTCTTCCTGCTACCTAAGCACTTGATTTTTGTGACAGCCACCTCCATTACCATAGATAATTTATTCCTTCTATGTCTCACCAGACAAGGGGAGCATTACTGCTTTGGCCAGCAAGGGACAGTCATGGGATTTGGTGGGTTTAGGGTAGTTATGACATTCGAATCCATCTATTTTCTCCCATTCTGTATCTCAGTTTTGTTCTCACCTAATCAGTGCTTTTTCTTTCACATAAGTGATCTCAGTGGGCTGTGAATTCAACTGACATTATAATTTAGAAACCTGCAGGATCAAAGTTTGACTTTGATTTTCAGTTATCTCAGCCCTGCGGCTGGAAGCGATAAGAGATTCTTTTAGCAGTCAGAGAAACACGGGATTTCACTTTATGCCTTGATCGAAGAATTTGTGATTTCAGCTTGTCATTCTTTTCCTTTAAGCAGTGTAGCACTCCATGCCCCACAGTTCTTGAATTCCTCATGCCTTTCATATGTGTCCATGGCAGTGGGCTGTGTCCTTGTTAGCCTTGCCTTCATTAAGGACCTCTTTAAAGTGATGATTCATGCTATGATCTTCCAGATTCCCATCCTTTAATATTGGTGGACTTCATTGTTTTTATTTTTCTATCCAGTTCTATTTTTCAGAAGGTCCATTGCCTGCAGCTGCAACTGGTACCAATTTATATATTAGTCGGTGCTGTTAGTTAAAACAATTCTGTCATAGCCTCAAAAAATGAATTCATAATAAGGACACTTATTTGCACAGAATCTGTAGGCCTACAGAGATGGAACAATGCCCCAGCTCATGCCCTATAAGGCCACATTCCTGCTGCTGAGACTTGTGCTGTACTCTGCATTGTTGACAGCAGTAATAATGGACCCTGAAGTGGGGCCACTAGCACTGCTGTCATTGCTACTCCTGGAATATTATGCTCCAACTCCTGTTGTTGCCGCAGTAGATTGTTCAGATTATCCTCTTCTTTACTGGATTACAGTTCAAGATTCAGGATGTATATAATTGATGGAGCCAAGGTTATGGGCCCATGCTTCAGCAGGAGAACCCCCAATGAGATGGATATTTGGTATTTCTTTTTGTGTGTGTGTGTATGACAGGCTTTGCCACCTATATCACACCATGCTATAGGGCAAATAATTCTCAAAATATAGGAAATTGGTTGACAAATAGTATAGTTGGCTCACTCAACACACATTCCAACCTTTTTTTTT
>PVKS010013555.1:0-50469 GCA_004027875.1 Aplodontia rufa | reverse complement strand
GAACCCCAGCACCCTGTACACAGTAAAGTGTCAGACCAATGAAAGTCACATGAAAAACTAAATAAAGGGGCTGGAGTGGTGGCTCAGTGGTTTTGGCTCTTGCCTTGCATGCGCAGGGATCCAGGTTTTTCAAACCCCAGCACCATGGACACAAGGAAGTGTCTGAGCAATGAAAGTCACATGAAAAACTAAATAAAATTGATCCTCTCTTTCTCTCCCTCTCACTGTCCCTCTCTCTTTTAAAAAACAAAAACTAAATAAAATTTATTTTTTCTCTCTCACGGTCCCTCTTTCTTTCTTTCTTTTTTTAAAGGAGGAGGGATGGGGATGTGACTCAGTGGTTAAGTGCTGCTGAGTTCAGTCCCCTCCGTCCCAAACAACAACAGCAACGACAAACCCATACTGCTTATTACTCAGGAACCTTACAATGCAAACAAAGCACAAATATATCTCTTAAAAACAGCTTATACAACGGCTAACAAGCTAACAGAAAATGAACTTACCTGGTATGAGGGATTGTGCTAAGGCCTTGTCACGGCCCATAGTCCCTCCACCAACCCTCCGTTGCCATATGGGACCCTCCCATCCAGCCCCATGAGAGGGTTCTGACTGGCCTAAATCAATTTACTCCAATTCTCCTTGCAGGAGGAGCGAATGCCCAGAGGACGCTGTAAAAGTCCATTAGAACATGTCATGGAAAATGCACACGCTACAGACCCCTCTCCCAGCACCTTAGGATGAGACCATGCTTGTAAGTGGGGCCTTCCAAGAGGAAAATAAGCAAAAATGAGGACACATGGGCTCTTATTCAGCACAACTGGTGTACTTACAAGAGGAGGGGATTAAGACACAGATACACAGGGTGATGACCATGTAAAGACAGAGAGGAGACTGCCGACCACAAGTCACGGCAAGAGTCCCAGAAGAAAATGACCCTGCCAACATGCTGTTGCTGGACTTCCAGCCTCCAGGGCTGAGAAGAAAGAAATCTGTGTGGATTCAGCCACGCAGATTGTGAATCCCTGCCACAGCAGCTCTGGAAATGAAGAGAACATCACCCAGTGTGTTCACAAACCCCACGAAGCTGCCTTACAATGGGGAATTTACAGGCATTCCTATCGGAAAGCCCTCAATTTGATTTCGAAATACAGTGAGTCATTAAGATGGTGGCTCTGTGTCCCTGAGAGTTTCTTAATCCTGGCCTCCTCTTTGGATCAGCAGCCCTGAGGCTCCAGAATCCCTCACCTTCAAGGAGAATGAAGGGCCACCCTCGCCTGGACATGCCCTGGACACGTGCCAGTGAATCCCATTCATTGTTTACACGACCTAATATGTGGCTTCACTTGTGTTCTCTTGTTTAACCACGTGACAGCTCTCAGGCAGGTACTATTATCATCACCACTTCACACAGTTTGAGGGAAGCAAGGCTCAGAGGATATATAACTTGCCCAAAGTCACACAGTTGATAATAGCAACAGCCAGAAGGGAGCCCTGAGCTCTAATTCCATAGACAGCGCCCTTGCCAATTAGTCACCCATCTCCACATCCAGAGAATGACCTACAGCAAGGGTTCACAAGCCTTGGCTCCGAAGGGTTGGGTCACAGGTCCCAAAAGTAGGTTTTATGGGACCCAAAAGTGCACATGTATTTCTTGCTATATTTTGACTTTACAACTGCTTTAAAATGTAAAAAGCTGGGGCTGGAGCAGCAGTTTGACAGTTGTGGTGTTTGCCTGGTGTGTGCCAGGACATCGGTTCGAACCACGTACCCAACGAAGTGTCAGAGCAACTAAAACCACTTGAAAAATTAAATAAAATTGATTCTCTATCTCATTGTCCTTTTCTCTTAAAAAAAAAAAAAGGTAAAAAGCCATGTCTGAATGCTGCTGAACTATACACTTAAGAGTGATTTAAATAATTCTGTGCCATGCATATTTTGCCACACCAACACACAGGCAGACACATGTAAAATGCCATTCCTGGCCCTCGGACAACACAAAAAGAGGCTAAGGTCAGATGTGGCTGCACGCTGTAGCTTGCCCACCTCTAATGTATCACTGAGACTTCCTTCTTTGATTAGCCACAAATTTCCTTGATTTAATAAACAGACTCCACAGCTTTTATAAGAAGGCTCTGAAGCAGAATCAAAAGATGCCACTAAATGTGACAGGGAGAAAAGTGGAGAGGGTGGAATGTGAGGGCCAGTTCCATCCCCAGCACTGCGGGAGTGGAAAAAAATCCGTGAGGTCCACTGGGGCCTTACGCTCCTCCTGTCTGGAGAAGAACTTGCTCCCCACATTCCTGGGACTCTCTCTAAGCATGTTATCAGAAGGAAAAGGAATGACAACTGTGACATCTTTCTGTCCCGCACAGACGATGAGCCTGTCTTTCCGGGCTTTGGTTGGTTTTACGTGGACGAATGAGAGTGGCAGAAAAGGAGTTTCACTTACACTGGAGTTTTCAAGGTCCACAGGTCTAGCAGCTGGGAAAAAATGGGTTAGAGCTTAAAAGACAAGACATTCAAAAACTTGAAGAATGTTCCAAAGATAAACTCTGCTGTTTTTATTTAGCCTGAAGCCAACCTACCAATCTGGAGGCACAGACAGTATAATATTGGCCTGTTGTGTATTACTATAACAAAACACTCAAGGCTTGGTACTTTAAAGAGGTTATTAGGTCTAAATATTCTGGGGGCTGGAGGGTCTTAGCAGTATGGCACTGGAATTCTGGTAAGGACTTCCTAGCTGTGGATCAACAAGGCAGAAAAGCAGAAAGGGATCCAGGAGTCTGCAGAAGGGACACATGTGCAAACAAGGAAGCAAGGGACCTGGGAACAGCCAGGCTCAGTCTTTACAACAACTTGCTTTCGTGAAAACTACTCCACTCAGGCCAACGTTAGTCCCTTCCAAGGGCTGCCCTGTGACCTCACCATCTTGCACTGGACCCAACCCCTTAAAGATTCCACCACCCAAAACTGCCACCCTAGGAACCAAGCTTCCAGCACGCGAAACTTTGGGGGACAAACCACATCATATACATAGCAGATGTCTTCTGTAAAAAGTGTCTTTTCCAAAGTGACCAGGATATTGTGAGCCGAGAGCTTAGTTCAAGCAAGTGCAAAAGACACAGATGAAAGACTCAAAGATTCAAAGGGAGGAGAGCATGCAAATAGAAACCTATCGACAGACCAAAGTCGAAAAACACCAAAGAGTGCAGGCTCCGGAGCAAGGCACACCAGGATTCTAGTTCAGACTCCAGCACTTCCTGGCTGTATGGCTCTGGGCAAGTTACTTAACCAGGGTCTCAACCGAGTCACACTTAAAGAGGATTTTGTTTTTTCTATCCATCACAAGTACTGTTAAGGTTAAAAAATTCTTTTCTGGGGCTGGAGCGGTGGCTTAGTAGTTACGGTGCTTGCCTGGCATGCGCAAGTACATGAGTTCAAACCCCAGCACCACGTACACAACAAAGTCTCGGAGCAATGAAAGTCACATGAAAAACTAAATAAAAATTATTTCTCTTTCTCTCTCTCTCTCTCTTAAAAAAAAAAAGATGTCACTATTCTCGTTTTTTTCTGTGAAATAATCAAAAAGACAAAGAAAAATTCTATTTAAAAAAAATCTTTTCTATATAAAGAATCTAACCCACAGCAAGTGCTCAATAAACACTGGCGATTACCACTAGTGATTCTGATAAATTCTAAATTCCACAGATTCTGCTGGCATTCCCCAAAAATGTTCACAACCACTGCACTGTTTCTTCCAATGGAATTTTCCTTCTCTATGTTGACAAGTTTTTCAAATGACCTCTAACGTTTGAATGCATCTGTACACATAAGGAGGACCTGTCTAGCTCTTGCCTAGAGTTGCCAAAAGTCTGGTAAAATTCCCTTCAATGATGTTGACACACTTCCAAACTACATAAATCAAGTTCTATTCAGTTTACAGAGTAATGTTAGAAACAGTATCTTCTTTTAAAAGTAGGGATGCTGAAGTAGCAAAGCGTTACTGGAGGTTACACTTCCAAGTGCTTTCTGCTAGCTCAGAAGGACTTGAAGGTGAAGGCACAAGCTTCTGGTTAACAGATTGAAAAGCAGGGCTTCAATACCAGCTTTATTAGAAATCACAAACTCTAACCTTAAACATTTCTCTAAATTTTTGGGTTTTTGCACATAGTACTGGGTAATTGAATCCATAGCTCTACACATGCTAGGCAAGTACTCTATCACCGTGCTATACTCCCAGCCCTGCTAAAATTTTGAGACAAGGCCTCGCCCTCTTGATCCTCCCCCTTCAGCCTCCCAAGTAGTTGGCATTACAGGATTGTGTCAATGTACCCAGCTAACTTTTCCTTTTAAGAGGAGAGTAATCTCATTATTACAAAGTAGAATAAAGATATTTTCTGCCACTTCCAAGTAATATAAGATTAAGAATATTTGGAGAGGACTGGAGCAGTGGCTCAGTGGTTACAGTGCTTGCCTGACTTGTGTGAGAACCCGGCTTCAAACCCCAGCACCACATACACAGCTAAGTGTCAGAACAACAAAAACAACCAGATGAAAAACTAAATAAAATTGATTCATTCTTTCTCTCTCATACTGTTCCTCTCTCTCTTAAAAAATAAAATAAAATAAAAAAAACATTTGGAGAGGACTGGGGGGGTGTGGTTGTGAGAAAAACAACAACAAGAAATTCTTAGCATATGTGAGTCCTTAGGTTGGATCCAGCAACCACACAAACATACAACTTCAGGAAAAGTTTTGGGTAGTGTAACAACTAGAAGATTTTAAAACAGACAATCTACTTTCCAAATTATTGGGAAGATGCACAGAAAGAAAGACTAATACAAGCTGAACATCCTTACCCCAAATGTTTAGGGCAAGAAGCATTTCAGATATTTTTAGATTTTGGAATATATTCACGTATGTAGGTGTGCACATGCATACACACATGTGTATACACAAACATAGATATATATACGTATGCGTACATGAAATGAGATCTAAGTATAAATGTGAAATTCATTTGTGTCACATACACCTTATAAGCACAGCCTGAAAGTATTTCACACAATATTTGTAGTGCACCTGTGTTTTGACTACAGCCAGTCACACGGGATCATGTCTGTAACTGTCCACTTGTGGTAACATGCCGCTGCTCAACAGTTTCAGGTTTCAGAGCATTCTGGTTATGGGACTAGGGATGCTCAACATGTACACAAATGTCAACAGCCGTTTTTCCAAATGATGAGGCTATTGTGGTTAATCTCTTTTCAGTGTACTGTATATAAACTTTCTGAAAGTTTCATCTTATGGATGTACATACGTAGTATGTGGTGGACATGGAAAATTGCCAGAAGCCACTCAGCCAGGCAGCAAACCCTCTACTCACTATTTTGAAATCTACAGACTCAGACCCTCATCAGAATCTATTGCCTCAGGCCCGCATCAGAGGATCCCCACCCTGCTGAAAAACCCAGTCTAATCAGAAAACTTGCACCTTGGCCCCCTCCCCTCTCATTCCCTCTATCTACCCCAGGCTGTAAGCGGCAGAGGGGGACAGTCTCCACTGGGTCGCCCAGCCGCGCCGCAGGCTTCTCGTGAATACACTTGTGTTGCTGTTGAGCCACTTCTCTCCTCTCTTTATTGCCTTCATGTTTTCATCTCTTTTTCTTACATAAATGTTGCTGAAACCCAGGATGGGGGGCCCAAGCTCTTACGTTCCTCCCATTCAATTCCTTTCAGTTCTGCCTTACTCATTATTTCTTCATTCAAGATGTGAAATTCACAGCACCCTCCAAGTTTGCTACAGCTAAAGGGCAGCCGAACGTGTCCCCAAATCAACCTCCTCCAGGGTGAGAT
Source organism: Aplodontia rufa (assembly GCA_004027875.1). Taxonomy (NCBI): domain Eukaryota; kingdom Metazoa; phylum Chordata; class Mammalia; order Rodentia; family Aplodontiidae; genus Aplodontia; species Aplodontia rufa. Next base: position 44,610 of record PVKS010013555.1, on the reverse strand, counting down.
TTCTGTAGCCTCATTGCTAGGCAAATGGAGCAAGGCTTTTCTGAGCTCTATATTGGTGCCCTCTGGAAACCTCATTCTTGTCTTTACTTTTGCTGCTCTCCCAGACCTCCAGATCACAGATCTATTCTCCTTTTAGTTCCTGCATGCAACACCGGTCAATCAACTCGCCGGAGAGGTAAGACTCAGGGTTTCTCGCAGAGGCGCCCTGCTAGAAACTCCCGTGGGACCCCGGGTTCCTCACCTTGGGATTGGAGTTGGAGATGCCCTCTCCTTCCAGGTGCACTGTTTCTTGCACTGCTGGTGGCAAGGAGCAAACGGAGAACACTTTGTTTTCTCCTGTCACCTCTGTCATACCTCTCCATTACTCAGTGGCCTGAATTCAGAATTCAGGACCTTTGACCCAAAAATACTAATAGTTCTTAATAACTTCCTATAACAAAATGGTAAATGGTCTGAATTGGGACCGATGTTTCAAGGTTCCCACCAAGGGTGGCTCCTCTGGGCCTTCCCTTTACCTCCACTGGGTTGGTCTCTCTCTTTCTCTCCCCCTGCCCGCCCCTCTCCTTCTGGTGTCTCTAGTAAGGACCATTCACATTGCTGGACATCAAATCCACCACTAGCCATAACCTACTAGATGAGTGACTCCCTCTGACTCTTCCAGATTCCTGGCTTTCTCTCCTCCAGAATCCTTGGGGGCCCTCCTTAATCCATCTTGTCTAGCGTAGGCCAGATCCCACCAAACCCCACCTTGGGGTGCCTTCCCAAACATATCCAGGCCCTGGTCCCCAAGACACAGTCAAACCTAAAAGACTGGTGTTCTTCTGTAATACTGCTTGGCCTCAATATAAGCTGGACAATAACAGTCACTGGCCTAAAAACAGCACATTTGACTCCCAAATTCTCAGAGATCTTAAAAGCTCTCCACTGCGATGGCAAATGGTCCGAGGTTCCCTATGTCCAGGCCTCCACTCCAGGCCTGATACCTCTACTCCAGACCTTTTCTCTGCCCAAACTGCTCAATTTTTCACATTCTTCTCTTCAAAGAAAAAACCCCTCAAGGGATCCCTCTCTTGGGACCTCTCCCTCTTTGGGAATTCTGCTTCCTTTCTATTAATCTAAATCCTGTTACTTTGCTCTGTCTGACCCTGTGTCCATGGATTTCATTCCTCCAGTTTACGAAACAGAATCCATCCAGCCACCCTGTTACATTTACCGGGATTTACCCGAGATCTTCGGAAGCGTGAGTAAAATGAACAATTGCTCTATCACTTTTCTTCCAGGAGTTCTCTACTCCATTTTACGAACACTCTTTATCAAAAATACGGAGACCCTGTCAGCTACATGGCTGCCAAACCCAAGACTCAGGGGAAAGACTTTCTGGAATAAGACTTATCAATCACTATCTGCCTTAGCAAAAGAATGTTAATCTATCTTCAGTTTCCTTTCATGACAATCCATTCAATCAAGAAACTGAGGTCTCTCTTAGTAGCTCCCCAATTCTCTGGTCAGGACTAGTCCAATATGCCAGGTCTTGAGGAATGGGCTGAAAGCCAATTGATCGCACAAGGAAGCTCCATCTCCACTAAGGCGAAATAACTTAATTTAAGGACTCGAGTCAGAGTCTTTATCCGTCAATCTACCAGTGAGTGAGTCACCCCTTTCTCTGTCTTGTAGCAACCTCCCCCAGTGTTAGGGGACAGACAGATATAAATGTTGAGAACGCTAGGATAATAAGAGAATAATTCTATCAAATGGGCCTACTGTGCTGACCCTTTAAGCTTTCTTTTCTAAAAGGCAATTTACCTGCAGGGGAGCCTGCCTGATCTTAGTGAATAGTCTACTCACATTCCTTAGCAAACTACTTGTTATCTGCAGAGGAAATACAGGCCCATTAAAATAATGTTAATAGGAGGAACCCAAGTTACCCTGAAGGAGAAGACTTTAGAGACCAGATCCTGAAACAGGCTGAGATAAGGAGAATCCTTCCCAACCAGAATCCAATTAGAACCATCAGCATGGGCCACAGTGACTTAGAGCTGCCTTGGCAGTAAGGACTTGAAAGTCTAATGTTATCTTGCTATCTGTCAAAAGTCAAGGTGGACCTAGGGGGGACTCTCTGTAAACTTCTCTGGGATTCTCAGTAAAACTGGAAGTGAAAGGCAATATCTAAATATCTATTGCTTATCTCAAGAAACACTATTTCAGTCTTTTAAATGTGTTGTTGGTAAATGGTAAAAGGAGTTTAAGATTGCTTTGTTTCTGGTAAGTCTGTGTGTGATTAAGTTGAATATAATTGGCACAATCAGTTAAAACTAAGGTTTCTCTTGAGGTCAAATATATGTATAAACTTTGTCTAAATTTTATGTAAAAGTTTGTAAAATCAAAGTTTATGTAGATTTACAGGCAAGGCAACCAATAAGTGCTCTCTTTTATGTATTGAATCTGACATAGAAGGGCTACACTGCCATTTGAAAGCCTGACTTATATTTGTTGGCTTTGACTAAGTCTTTTTCTGATCATTAACACTGTCTCCCAAATGTATATTCAGATAGACTCCAAAAATAATGCATGAGAACTTTTTGGGGTGATACTTTTAAGAGGCAAAGATCAGTTTCAGAAATAAAACACTTTATATTTGTCAAGAGCTCTACCTCGCGTGAGCTAAGACTCAGCCTTTTTCGCCTTATGGTTCCGAAGTAAAATTAAGTTTTTTCACTCTTGTTAATTCCTTGTTGTATTTTCCTTGTAAAACTTTAAAACTGTTGCCTATTAGTGTTTGGCAGAAGTACTACTTCTAATAGAAAAACCTGAGTTAAGACACATCATCACCTACAGGACAGATAAGATATACTACTAACTTCAAGCACTGTTTAATTCCTAATTAAACAAAAGGGATAACTATAAAACTGTACACAATAAAATTAAAAGCTCAGTACTCCCACATTAAGACTGGTGAAACTGGCCTGCTGGATGCTTAATACCAAAACCAGATTATCAAAGCTAAGGATGTTAAAGGGTTAAGGGGAAAAAAAAATCAATAATTTGGCCTTTGACCTATTTGGTCAGCAGAAATTCAGGGGACAATGGGACTTCTCTCAGCTGACCGGTGCACAGTCTGCAGAGAATGGTCATTAGAAAGGGAAATATCCCTGATGCTTCCAAGGGAAGCCACTTATGGTCAGGAAGACCCGGACCCTTCTTGGCAAATGGCACCGCTGATGGAGGAAGGCTGAAGGAGCCAAGAGGCTCTCACATGTCCCTGCCAGTGGCCTCCTGAGGAATCTCAGCTGACCTAGGAATAGACAGGCAAAAAAATCAATTTTGACTAACTTGGTCTTAAACACCTGGCAGGAGAATTATAACCAAAGCACAGACATACATGGGCATCTAAAAGGAAAGACACTGAACTCAAAATATACATGTGTCTCATTTCTCCCACAAGTAAATAAAACTGGGTGATTATAAAGAAAGGGTTACAGAAGATACTACCAGAGTCACAAGTTTGTTCTAAGTCAGTTTTAGATCCACAAATTTCCCTAACCTCCTATGAGTAAACTCAATCTGTTTTTTACTGGTATGATTGTCTTGTTCTAATAATTAAAAAGCCACCTTATAGAAATCAGATGGCATTTCCCAGCTCAAAGGTACACCTATGCCATTATAAAAATGAAATGTGTTCCTAGCAACTCTAATGTTTCTAAAGCCATGAATGGCCTCCACTCGAAAGTAAATGACATGTCAGACCACACCCTAAGCTCTAATAAGTTACTATCTTTCTGGTCTTCAAAGGCTGGCTGATAACACTGTTTTGTATTAATTGCTTACAGAAAATAATGTATTGTTGCATTCATTATTCATTATTCTAACATGATCCCTCCCTCATGTACAGCATGTCCAGTTACTTGCCAACTGCCACCACCGTGGACCTCTGGACAGCCCTGATGCACGAGATGCCTAGAGTCCATTAAGCACCAGGTGGTCATGGAAATATGACCCTCTATGCAGCTGCCTCCCAGCTTCTACTGAGGCCCCCCAGAGAGACCCTTGGAGAGTTTCGCCTAATGTCACAGCCAATGCCCCACTGTCAGCACGGAAGAAGCCAATTGGTCATCGCCCTTTTCCCCCAAAGGCGTTGAAGGACCTCTCCAGAGGGAAACTGAGGCAGGAGATAGATTATCTGCAGGCAGACAAAAAATGGGGATCTCTGAGAATGGGATTCCACTACTCCAAACTAAAACTTTAGGCTAAAACCCTTTTGTTTTTGGCTGGCTTAATGGAAGGCCCCACTCATGCACAGATGACCAACTCCTATTTTTGGCAGGAACACACAAACCAAATTAAATGCCTCCATTCATTTTAATACCCACCTTAGCCCCCAGCACTCCTCAAGCCATTTCCTTCCCCTCTAATATCCCTGTCAGCTCTCCTCCCTGAGGTGTCAACCACAGTGTGGGATATCTCCAAGCCCACCACGACCACCCTGTTAAAATTTCCTGTTAAAATTTCCCTACATGAGTCTGCTTTCAGCTAAACCAAGTTATCTCCTATCACCTCTCTGGTTGCTTCAGTTGTAACCAGGGAATCTTTTTCTTCCTAGGCAGAATTAATTCTTATGTCTGTTTACCCACTAGCTGGATAAAAATTTGATATCATCAACCCAAATTATTATATCCCTTTAGAGTCTGGAATGATGGATATGGAAAATTGCCAGAAGCCACTCAGCCAGGCAGCAAACTCCCCACTCACTATTTTGAAATCTACAGACTAATTCATCCATTTGCCCTTATCAGAGGATCCCTACCCTACTGAAAAACCCAGTCGAACCAGAAAACTTGCATCTTGGCACCCTCCCCACTCATTCCCTCTATATTCACCCCAGTCTGTAAGCAGCAGAGGGGGCCCAGCCTTTGCTGGGTGGCCCGTCTGCAGGTTTCTCCTAAAAAAAAAAACAAACTGTGTTACTGTTGAGCCACCACTCTCCTCTATTTCCTTCATTTTTTTTTTGTCTCTTTCCTTACAATATGTATGTGTATATACCTACATGTTGCTTTTATATTAAGAAAAAATAATATTACCAAAGGGGAACCAAAATATCAAACATTTTCCCTAATTTTTTATGCTGAAAAAGCTTACTGTGTCTCACACTTTGCTTATTCAATTCACACTAACTTAGCCCCAGAAGGAGCAGAGCACTGTGAGGCTGGGGTCCCAGAGGGCTGTGAATTAGGGGAGGTCGCTTCCCTTCCAGTTCTCCACCAGAGCCTGCAGGAGCAGGAGGCGTGAAGAGGTCTGGATGCTGCCCCCACTTCCATGCTCTATTGTTTCGGGCTGGGCATTTCATCCTGGAGCTTCAGTGTCCTATTACATAAAACGGGGCTATGTATGTTCCTTAAGAAAGCACTGTGAGAATTAAATGAGAACATATGGAAAAGTACCACTCAGAGCTCTCACGTGGAAAATTCTCCATTCGTGATGCCGTTTGTTATGATTATGCACAGTGCAGCTCTTCAGGAAGGAATTCGGACTGTGCCCTAGGCCTTGACTGTGCTCACCCTTCCAGAATAAAGGAAGCAGACCCAGGCCCATTTGCCCACACGTGGCTCTTCAGTAAGGCTCAAGAGGCAGCACCTAAGTTCTCCCTCACTGTGGGTCTCAATGTGAGGCTGCAGGATAAGGACAATTCTACCTTTGTCTCCAAAGGGTCAGAGGAAGTCACAGCTTCATGGACCAGCCCTGCATTCTTTAAGGTGGTATCTGCCTCCAGATTCCACAGCAATAACCAGAAAACACTGGGCTACTACCTTTTTGTATATTTTCATCAGTAGTCAGGTTAGATTTAGAGACTTATGTTATGCAGCAGGGACAGGTTTTGACTGTAAGAGAAAGTCAAACATGCTAGAGCTTGTCTAAGAATCTACCGGAATTTTTTTTTTTTTTTTTTGGAGAGGGTGCACTATGGATTGAATCTGGGATGCTTTACCACCAAGCTACATCCCAAGTTCTTATTATTTCTTATTTTGAGACAGGGACTTGCTAAGTTTCTGAGGCTGGCTTCAAATTAGTGATCTTCCAGCCTCAGCCTCCCAAGTAACTGTGCTCAGAGAACTCCACTTTTAAATCTAATTCATTCGTTTGCAACAGGCAAGCTCATAGTTCTAATACCATGCAGCCTCAAATGAAAAATTTCCTGAAGAACTGCATGCATATAAACATACACACGTAAACCGAATTTCCTATTGTGGTATACACACATATACATTCCACATAAAATTATTTCCTGGTCAAATAAGTATACCATCCATTCCTGATGATTAATAAGCACATATTAACTGCCCTTACAAGTCCCATAATAAAGAAATGTATTTCCCAGCTGGATGCAGTGGCACACACTTATAATTCCAGCAAATCAGGAGGCTGAGGCAGGAGAATTGCAAGTTTGAGACTGACCTCAGAAATTTAACAAAATCCTGTTTCAAAATAAAAGATGGGCTGGGGCTGTAGCTCCGCGGTAGAGTGCCTCTGCATTCATTTCCCAGTACCAGGGGAGAGGGGGATTTTCCCAAAATGATCTGCATTAGAAAAGCTTTGTTGACATGCCTTTTAGCATCCTACAGAAAGGGTAACCTGTGGAAGCCTCAAGTGTGAAATACAGCTTCACAGCTTAAGCAGGAGAATGGCACAGGGGCAAAGGTAGTTGGGGGCGTGTGTGCACAGGAATTGTGAGTGTGTCAGACAACCTAGAAAATGCCCCAGATTGAGGACTGATACTTTATAGGGGTTGATGGGTCCTGAAACAATGGGTTAGAGCAAGAACCAAGGTAATTTTAAATTGTAAGCAGGATCATTATTCTTAGTTTGTTGTGATTATGCTAAGTGGAGTTCCCCTCTAAGGAATTCAGACTGTACCCTTATAATTGACATAGAAAGCTCAGAATACCAATAATTTTTTTTCCAGCAAAGCAACTTTCTTTTTCCAGGAAATAAGGCACTCACACATTTGCTGAGCTGGAAAGCATTAGTGAGGCACACAGGCCAGCACTCCACAAGTCTAAGCTTCCTCCCCTTAACTAAAATAGTCTCCATGATAATAAAAGAAAACCCACAGTCCTGCATCAGCTAACTCCCTACCTTTTAATTATTCATGTTAATGCCTTGCATTTGTAGAGTTTATACTTTACAAACGCTAATTGGGTCCAAGGATTACATGAATAATAGAAACACACAAATAATTACCAAATCTGATTTTAAGCAATGATTTCAACACATGCTCTCCCCAGAAATCTCTGCATCTCTCCTCCCCTCCACTTACATTCTTTGTCCTGAAAAAAATCTTGGTATAATTAATTGTTGTACACCTTGCTTTTTCTCTGCTTACCTAGTAGTGGTGATGCTGAAGGAGAAGGAAGCAGCAATAGGAAGAGAAAACAAAAGGCCCAGTTCTGTAAACTAGACCCACTGTCCCGGCAGGGGGAACCGGAAACCCAGATGAAAACTGCCCTCCCCACAGGTTGCGGGTTGGCCAGTGGTGGCACCATCTGTCTCTCCACCGCAGTGAGAGGCGCACCTGACAAAAACAGCGGGTCTGAAAGCAGATTACTGATGCAGAGGCTTGTCCTGACTTTCTCTAAGGGGAAACATCTAAGCAGTGCTGTTGTTTCCATTACGAAAAGCAGCAGCAAAAACCCCTACCTTAGTCAGTGTCTGAATTTGTTCATTAGAATTCACAAAAACCAAAGTGTCTCCTCCATCAAGTCTAAGGGAGGCTCTGAGGAAATGGGGACACTCCACTGCAGATGGGAGCATGCTGATGAAACTATTCCAGAAAGCATGCCGGCACATGAAAACACTCACTTCCGGAAATACACATCAGAGTCTCGCACATGTGCCGTGGAAAAGCCTATGAAAGGTTATGGCACCAAGACCTGTAGCCGCAACAAGGCAAAAAGCAGAACAAGATCGCAATCATCTCCTCCACTGCTCATCTGGGCAATGGATAATGGTTCATAAGCTGGGGCAAAGTCCTATTACAAAATTCGAGGGGACAGTTAAGCTGCATTTATTGCTCTGTGTATTTTAAAACTTGAGAGCAGTATAAAGTTGCAACCATACGTTAAAATGACACAATTTGTATAAATTTAAATATCAACAATGACACTCACAGATATGTACTTGTAACAAAAGCGCAGATATCTCCCTGGGATGGGAAGTGAGGAAAGGTGGGGAGGGAGGGCAGGAGAGACGATCTGTGGAAGGATCTGCTGGGAACTATGCCATTAGCCATCAGATATCTCCCACAAATACATCTTTTAATAAAAAAACATTTAAAATATATTTAAATGGCTTACATCATGAATATATAGGTATTTATTATGTTAGCTTTCTGTTACTTATTTTTTCAAAATTCATGATTTTCAATATATTTTAAATTATAAACCTCTTTTTTTGGGCCAAAAGAAATTATAAGACACCGGTTGAGCATTCCTAATTCAAAAACCTGAAATCCAAAATGCTCTGAAATGCACAGAACTCAAAAGTATTAGATTTTGGAGGATTTCTGATTTTGGATGTTCAGATTAGGTATGCTCAATCACTGAACTCTACGAAAACATTACAATATCCAAAAACTCAAATCTGAAACACATGTAGCATTTCAAGTAAGGGACATTCAACCCCTATGGACTGAGAAAGTTACATAATTTTACAACAATGTGTAAGATGAAAACAAATTGGGTCATTAAGCCATAAAGTACCTTCCTCTTAAGAACTCAATTATGCACTGAATTTCAAACACTCTCTAGTTTCCTCACAAACACTCTCTAGTTTCCTCATGTTTCTGTGTCTGACATAAAAGTGCTATTTGGTTAACAATGCCATTATAAAAATAACTGTCAAGGATGATGAGTTCCAATGAAAATATTTGCTATAATTGTACTAGGCAAGGCATCCAAGATTATTATCTTTTTTTTTTTTTTTTTTTTTTTTTAAAGTGAGAGGGATAGAAAGGGAGGGAGGAAGGGAGGGAGAGAGAGAGAATATCAATTTTATTTAAGTTTTTCATGTGGCTTTTGTTGCTCCGACACTTGCGTACATGGTGCTGGGGTTTGAACTCATGTCAGTCAAGCACCAGAACCGCTAAGCCACCACTCTAGTCCCAACCTTAACTTTAAAAAACAAAATTTAGTAATTCACATATAGGATTTATAACTGGCAAACAGGAAAAATAAGCAATTTAAAATGTGATCCATGCAACCACAATATCTTTTCCACCATGGCAAAAATTATCATTAGAAAGCTTCTTTTGGGGACTGGAGTGGTGGCTCAGCGGTTATTGCGCTTGCCCAGCATGTGTGAGTATGCGAGTTCAAACCCCAGAACCATGACACAACAAAGTGTTGGAGCAACATGAAAAACTAAATAAAAAGTTGATTCTCTCTCACTGTCCCTCTCTCTTTAAAAAAAAAGAAAGTTTCTTCTGAATTGTATATTAATATTTTTTCCCTTCAGAAAAAACTTTTTTATAAACATGCTAATATAACAAAATCAAAGTATTGGTAAAAAAAAACATTTAATAGTGCATTTAAGCCTTAAATTTGTTTTTCATGAAATCAATACAAGGAAACAAAATAATTTCATTGTTTTATTATTCAATATTATGTTAAAGAAAATTCTTAGAGCCAATCACAATTATCTTCCCACAAAAAACTTACACAGAACCTCACATTAATAGTTGTTGCCACTAAATCACACAATGCACACATCTGATATGTGTATAATTGAATAGCAAATTGAGAACTATATAAAGGACTACTGTGGTAATCAAAGAATACAAGTTAATCTCTGAGAGTATGCATAATGATTACCGTCATGGTATTAGGCACCAGTGGGAGGAGTTCGCCAAGTGACTGGAATTAATAATACTTCACCCAAATCACATCTGTGAATCACTAGTGAGGCGGTGAAGAGAAACATGGGAATAGAGGGCATGGGTATGAGTTTCTAGACAACTGAATCCACAACTGTGAGGACTTCCGAATAGTTTAATGTTTATAAACTTTAGGAAATTTCTAGAATCAATAAAAGGTCCTTTAGCAGCAAGTGCCTGCCTTCCTAGCCCCAGTACTGGTAGCAGACCAGAAAGATTTGAATTGATCCAACCTAATCTAGGCAGCTCAATTGGCTCTCCTTTATTGGAGAAGTTTCCTTCACTGAGATATAAGAAGAATGGAATAAATTTCTTTCATCTCAGAAAAGAAGGGGTAGTTGGGAAGTCAAAGAGAAAAGAAGCCTCTCCCCCACCAAATAGAGGCAGAAGGCAGGGCAGATAATGCTCGGAGTTAAAACTGAGCCCAGGATTAATATAATGGAAGGCCTGGGAGGATCCCTCACCAACAGTCTGCATCACCAGAATTCTGTTAGGGACCCTTAGAGACCAAGCGGAAGTTCCAGAAGACAGGAGAGAAGACAGAGAAGGAGGTTGTAATTTGTCGAAGACCATAATTACTTTTTAAGTTTTCTCACAGCCCAGACAGAAATTTCTTCTCACTTGTTTCAACACTCCCAAAATTTAGAGTTCTGCAGAAATGCTGTACTCCTAAAAGTACTAAGATAAAGCCACTGAAATAAGAAAACTGTCCAGGTAACATGCACCACCATTCACAGGCTGGCTTGTGAGAGCACAGTTACAAGCATGTTTAGCCCATTATTCCACCTAACCCCTACCGACCACAGGACACTGGCGTCTTTCTTCTCCATGATCTATGTGTGAAGCAAGGGAGGCACAGACATACTAAGTACCGTGCCCGAAGCATGTAGTTAGGAGGTGGCAAAACTGGCTGTGGAGCTGATGCTTTAATTCCTATGTGTAACACCTAGAGGACACATATCCCAATTTTAAATTTCAGATACTCCTAGGACATTAGGATCTGATGTGCTCATTTCGACCAGTTGGAAAGCTTCGTTTTCACTTCTGACCATGTTATCATAGCTCTGCCATATCAGTGGGAGGCTCAAAGCATCAGAATTAGGACAAGGAAATTCATTTTCTCAATCTGCTAACTTATTAGAGATAGAACATCCCAGACTTTTTTTTTTTTTTTTTAAACCAGGGACTGAAACCAGGAGCACTTAACCACTGAACCACATGTCCAATCCTTTTTAGTTTTTAATGTGAGACCTGGTCTCCCTGAGTTGCCTAGGGCCCTGCTAAGTTGCTGAGGCTGGCTTTGAACTTTCAGTCCTTCTGCCTCAGCCTCCTGAGCCACTGGGGCATCCTGGATTTTGACACCAATGCATCTGTTACCCTACTTGTCCTAAGCATTGTACTGTATACCCACTGGGGCATCACACAAGTATGGTTGCTCTTCTTCGGTCACCTTTTGAGGCTAAAGGACTCAGAGTCTCAGTTCCCCATGGGAGGGAACAGAAAATGCTCAGTGTTACAGACCTATTCCACATGGACCATCAAAACCAACCCAGAAGCTTCTTACTTTAACTTTCACACTAAACATAAGAGTAAATTTTGAAGATAAAATATGCCAAAGAAAACTGAAATAGTTACCTATTCGACCAAGAAATTTCATAATGTCTAGAATCATTAAAGTTGAGCTAACATGAGAGAATCAAATTTAGGTTCCTGAGAACAGAGCCTCCTGTCATGATTATGACCGTCAGAAGAAAGGATTTCAAGAAATCTCAAAGTCCCGAGTCAAAGCTCTGCTTCTGAAACAAGCCACCTGCAGTAGAACGGTCTTATTCTTTAACCTTTTGCCACTGAAGTAAGAAGATATAGATGAGTAATTATATTAACTTCCTGGCAAAGCCTCTATAGTTGCACTGATACACAGGTGACCAAATCTTCAGATGGTGTCTGGAGCATTCGATCAGCTTCTCTTATGTATAATGCTTCACCAAAACCAAAACCAAACCAAAACAAAACAACAACAACAAAAAACAAAAACCATGTCACTGGCCACATTGACTACAATTATCAGGATTTAAATCCAATGTCAGAGCCAACATTCCTTTCAAATATTATCACCTTCCTTCTTCAAAATTATATCAATTTAAAACAGAAGTTCTTCATTTTTTTCCTTATCCTACTTAGAAAAATACAGGCTGTGTCTGTCTACTTCTCAAGAAGGTAAATGGTGGCAGAAAATGCAGGAGGTCAAGAGTGAGGCAGACTGGCAATTTGACTAAAAAACCGGCAGGCAGCAGAGAGGGCCTTGAGGGAAAGAGACAGAAGAAGCATAGACCCCACACAGCTGGTTTTTAGAACTCTCATAGCCCTAAAGAAGGAATGGGAGGGCTGGAGAGGTGGCTCAGAGGTAAGCACTTGCCTGGCATGTGTGAGGTTCTAGGTTCGATCCCCAGCACTGCACACACAAATAAATAAAGGAAAAACAAAAACCAAATGAAAAAAAAATAACTCACTCTCAAAAAATAAATAAATAAAATAAAAAAATAAAGAAGGAATAGGAGGTTATGCAGGGTATCCTCAAGGAAAGTCCAGCATCACAAGGGCATAGCTGACTGCTCCCCATGAGCTCCAGGCTTGAGAAAAAACTGAGAGCTCGAGAGGACCCTGAACTCTGAGAACACAGAAGGGCCGTGCAGAGGATGAAGGATCTGGAAGGGGGGGCCTTGGTGCTGGAGGCAGCATCGGCTCACCTAAATGGACATGTCCAGCTTGCTGCCTGGCATGAGGGAGGCACCAAGTCACTACCTGCTGGAGCTACAGTCTGCGGGTGCCTAGGGGAGTTTCTGAGTCCATGGTATTGCAGGTGGAGTGGGAACAAGTCCTGACACAGACCTACGCTGCTTGCGGGCTACATGGAGTTGAAGTGAAGGCCAGGTAGCTTCAAAGGAGATGCACACGACATTGAAACTTGAGGCAGTGAAGACGTTTTTAAAATTACTTGAATTGTGAGAAAACACATAAAATTGGTTGGTGACTGGAAGTGTTCTTATGAGTAGTCAGTTTGGAGTTCCATTCATAATTCAAGCTAATGTCATGTTATAGTGATAATATTCTAAACTACAGGGTAAGGAACAACACCAGGTACAAATCAGAAAATGGATTTAATACTGCAGTGTCACAGAAGAATCAGAAGTAATAGATTCAAAAAAGATGCTCAGGGTAAAAATGCAGAGTGCCGAGGTTTTAAATCCTACCTCAGCTGCTACTTTGCACCTTTACACTGCTGACTAAAAGGTCTACCCACAAAGAACCTGTTTTTCTGGGTCTTAAAAAAAAAAAAGGCTGATGTAGCGATGGGATTATAAAAGAGAAGCATAAAAGGAAATTTCTGAGGGTGGCTTAATGAGATGCACTGGAATGGGTGGGGACCAGAAGGAATGTGACTAAGGTACGCTTTGGGCTTTGCTAAATCAGAAGCAGCTCCAGATTGCTTTCCAAGACATCTCTTAAACCACAGAGGGGCAGGTGGAGTGGGAGAGACACTTTCTAGTCAAAGAGCTCGGGGGAGTTTCAATTGCTGAGGATTTCTTTTGTAATTTCCCCTAGCTTACAACCTAGCTTTACAAACATGATAGTGAATTTTGGTTGCTCAAAAGGAAAATAAATGCTAACGATACTTCAAAAAAGGCATCAATGAGTCCACACTACAAACTCAAAAGAAACATTCATAATGAGCTACAGCAGTTCAAGGAAAGAGGGGCGCAGAAGATGCTTCTGGAATGGTTTAGCACTGGAATTTTATCCAAGTAAGTCACTGCAGACTCTCCAGGTTGCAGGCACAATGTCCTAGCTGAAAACTAACAAGTTATCCATGAATGAAGGCCTGTGGGCAAAGGTCTTTAATACAAAAGTCACCACCATATCACTGGGCAGGGTTATGTTTCTCAAGGTCTTTGGCAGATTCAGAACAAAGTCCTGGGCCCTGGAAAGTTCAAAGGCCTACACAGGCAGCTTCCTCTGGCTGAACTCCCTCATCCTGTCCGGCCATCAAAGCCAGCACATTGCCTTTAATCTATCCTGCGAAGAAACCAGACTTGTGCTTCTGTATCTGACTAGCATCTGCAGACCAGGAGGTCTGGAATCAGCACCTAAAAACACTTCCCTCAAGTTCTACCCAACAACTCAATGGAAGAAGAGAATCTTTTAACTGGAAAACTGAAGACCAAAGTTTCTAGGACCATTAATTATAGATGTAAAAACCTATTATGTGTACCCTTGCCAACTTTTTATCTAAGCTGTGATACCTGTTCATGCGGCCAAGATTTAGGGAGGCTCAACAATACATACTAGTCTCTGTATTAGGCTCTAGGGGCACAGTGGGAATCTAACACACACTCACTGCACCCTGGAAGCTTGGTCTACCTTGGTCTCAACAAACAAGCACCTAATCTACCATTTGTCTGGAGCAAGAGAGGACAAGTCTACAATCTTACATGAGCCTAGAACCTGGGATATAGCCTGGGGAATATCCTTAAGAAAGTTCGAACTGAAGGCCAAGTAGGAGTAGATCAGGCACGGCAGGTAGGAGCAGCAGCAGGAGAGGCCCACACTAGACAGAGGGAAGAGCTTAGAGGCCAGGACGGCCTCTAAGACACCAACTGGCACCTGTGTTTGGGAATAGCAGCACACAACATCTAATTTGTTGCTTTCACCACGTGTGTTTGTGACAAGTGAAAGAAACCAGACTACCACAGGGAAATAAGAAGTACTGAAACAAAAGACACCAACAAGACTCCTAAGTGAAATCGCTAGTAAAAACCTGCCCGCTTAGGATGCTTCCGTTGGGCAATTTACACACACACACCCTCCAGAAGTGGGGAGCTGCAAATTTTAAGGGAAAAAATTCTTTGGGAACTGGATTTCTAAGATGGCAGAGGATCATTCCTATTATTCTTTGACTAAGCCAGATCAGAAGTTTTCCATTATTCCCAGTGAATAAAAGGTACACACCCTTAATTGTATGTGAAATAATAAGGGAGGTGATCTGACATAATGGCAATTTATTTCCTCAATCAAACACAACAAAATTACAGGCTATCACATGAGTGAGCTACTTAACATCTAGCACTTCTTATCCACGTGAACGAACAAGGGGCCAGTCACGTGTGCCTAGCACTGGGAAGCAACTAAGGAAGACTCAGGAAAGAGGCAGCCCTTCCAGAGATTGTTATTCACAAGCAAATTAAGGTAGAGCAAATGAAACTGAGGAGAGCAGCTCTATAACAAACTATTGAAAGTGCTGGAACAGACAAGCACAGCGGTGCTCCTACCAGGCCATGGCCCCAACAGAACACGCCAGAAGTTAACAGAAAAAAACGAGCCGTTTGGTTACAAATTGCCATTATTATAACCATCATTTAATGAGCTCCAGCTGCTTTCTAGAGTGTGCACTAAATGCTTATATATCCTCTTCAGTCCTCAGCACCACCTATGAGCATGACTTTATTAGTTTCACTTCACACATGAAACAGGTTTGGAAAGGTTAAATGAGCCTACTTGCCATGCAGTACTTGTCCCACGACATCACATGGTCATTCACAAAAACTCAGTCTAAACTTTAAATAACCATGGCTAACTTGGACTTGCAGCCACTCACTACCAGACAAGCAGGTTAAATGTTTCCTAGTATCCTGTTTCCCCACCATATTAATTGATACATCTCTGATAAGGGATCAGAGGCAACTAACCAATAGGGGAAAACTTCTTTTACTTAGATTTTATGCTACACCATTTGGGAAAGTCTTAAAAGGGGCAGGCAAAGATCCCAAACCCCCACCCCAAGCCACAATCACTTGATGATGGACCTGACTTCTGACCTTGAAAGTAATCCTATTAGGTATGCACTAGTGACACCAGCCTCCAACTGCTGTTGCCAGTAATGCCTTTAGGATGACAGGATCTGCTGCTGAATCTTGTTATTTTAATACCTTACTACTACTGAATTAGGCCTACATCTTTAATATAAGAGCAATCTAGTCCCCCAAATCCTATATTGAAGATCAAGACTGTGAAAATAATCTTTCTTGGTCCATACTCCTAAATTCCATTCCCAATCCACACTGTTCCTGAGATTGTAACTCCGGAAAGAATCCATTTTCTCACTAACAAACCACTGCTGGGCAGACAGCCTGAAAAACAGGACTTGTATTTTACAGTCAGCCCAAATACGGAATGGGGCTCTAGTAAATACTTCAGATACAATGTCTGATGACCATCTGTGATACACTTTGGCTTTGGCTTCTGCATCTGGGTCTAGAGTATAAAAGGGTTATGACTTATCCTCAGAAGATGGAAAATGCAGAATATAAACTTTTAAACACCTACAAGGCCCAGGATAAACTGAGTGTTTCCAATATATCTAGCTCTGAGAAGAGGGACTCTCAATAAAATCACCTTCGCTCCAGTTAAGGTATTAGTTTTACAGGTCAAGGAGTCTGCCAGTCACCAGGAAGTTTTGCTAATGAGAAGTTAAAGTTGCTCCTCGAGATATAATGATATTAGTGGAAATGGATAGTCAATTCAAACTCAGAGTATAACCTTCCAATAAATAATATCTAAGAATTATCAGATTTTAAGGCAATAGTTAATTGTGTTTGGTTCCTATGATATGAACAGTTGTTTTAGTTCCATCAATTATAGCTCTTGAAATACAATTTTTTTTTTAAGAGAGAAGGACAGTGAGAGAGAGAGAGAGAGAGAGACAGAGAGAATCAATTTTTATTGAGTTTTTCACATGGCTTTTGTTGCTCTGACACTTAGTTGTGTATGTGGGTTGCTGGGGTTTGAACCCGTGTACTTGAGCATGCTGGGTAAGCGCCGTAACCACTGAACCACCGCTCCAGCCCCTTGAAATACAATTTTTTAAAGCAGTTTGATTTTATTTAGCAAGCAAATTCCATTTTATATAGTACATTGCTATATGCAAATTTTGGTCATATAAAAGCCAAAACTTTTCTTTTCCTTTTTTTTTTCTTTGTTATGGAAGTTCTAGAGCCTGAACCCAATACCTCCTACATGCGAGGCAGCACTCTTCCACCCAGCTACACCCTCAACCCAGGGTAATTTCTACTTCTATAATGCCTGGAGATAGCTGTATTCATTATCTCAAACACATTTATAGAGAATCTAATGGCCATAAGTCATGCATCAGATGTGATCATTATTCCTGACATCCCCTATTCTTTTTATTTTTTATGTAGATATTTTGAATAAAATATATTTAGGGCCCCTTTAGCAAATAAAATCTAAGCCAACCAATCTGACGTCAAGATTTTCTCCTCATAACAGGGATCTTTGATGCTATTCTCCTTCTAACATTTACTTCTGCCTCACTAGCTGTTAAATTTTACTGCTAAATGCTGTGGCCTACTCCTATAAACCACACAGGAGGACACTGGGAACAGTCAACAGTGCAGGTGCCACAGGATGAGAGGGAAGCAGCTGCGACACGTATGGAATGAGTCTAGAGTGGCAGTCACACTTCCTGTCATAAGACTCCTCTTTAAGGACAGAGACTTCTGACTTGCAAAGCAGACATTACAGACGCTGGATCATCCCCTACCCAACAGGAATACAAAAGTAAACGGCAGACTGTATTTCATCAGGAGACCTCAACTGGCAGAGGTTCTACCTTTACAATGGGTAAAAAAGAATAGTCACTGCAGGCTCTGTAAATACACATTTTAAAATGAGGTGGGAAGGAAGCACAGTTTCTTGGAACTACTGTGTCCAGATTTCAAGGATAAAATGTATTTCATTACAATTGAATCTCTGAATACCTAACAAAAGGGGCAGAAACCATTATTAACCTTGATATTAACAAAGTAGTCAATTCAACCAATTACTACCACTTTGTAAGCATATACCTTCATTTTTCTACCAAAGAATAATGATGAATAGTATGATCAAAAACAACAAAATGGAGTCAAAGCCCTGACACACTATTAGATAAACGACGTGTGGTGGGGAGTAATGTGGTTCACATATCAGACACACCCAGACACAGATCTGGCTCTTTCAAAGTGGCTACCTTGGAACCACAACTCCAATACTATCATTTCCTGAAATTTCCATGTTAGAAAGACCTCTAGAGCCTATGGAAGTTATTTTATTTATTATTTAAAGAGAGAAGGACTGAGAGAGAGACAGAGAGAATCAATTTTTATTGAGTTTTTCACATGGCTTTTGTTGCTCGGACACTTAGCTGTGTACATGGGTTGGGATTTGAACCCGTGTACTTGCGCATGCTGGGCAAGTGCTGCAACTGCCGAGCCTCCACTCCAGCCCTGAAAGTTATTTTTAAATGTTAAGCTTGCCCTCCTTTACTAATGCATGCTCCAGGGTCCAGGGTCTGAGCAGGAGGAGCCCTGAACCTTAAAGAGCTTACAGGCTGGAGAAGGGTCGCCACATGCACCGACAATTCCATCGCAGAGATGAGTGTCTGGGGGCAACTGAAGCACAGAACTCAGGGTGCTGAGGGGCACAGTGAGGGGCTGTCCTGCCAGAGAGGAAGGCTGGAAGAGAGGGCAGTTGTCCTAGAGGTGATGCCTGGGGAAGTCTGGAGGAGAGGACATCTCATTATAAAGCATGGGTGAAGAACAGAGGGGAGGAAAGTGAATGGAAGACCACAAGAAAGACACAGAGGCAGGCAAGAGCACAGCATTTTAGTGCTTTGAGAGCACAGAGTTCAAAGGTTAACAAGAAAGAGGATGGAGAGGGAGAAGGGACCAGATCGTGGGTAGTCTATGTCCTCATTAAGGAGTTCAGACTTATTCTTTAGGTTGGGGTTCCAGAAGCAAATGATTATGGTGATGTAGATAACTGGAGGCAGGGAAATGCGCAGCTGAGAAGAGCATTACTGGGACAGGTGTGATCCCTGTACAGTGACAGCTGCTGCTCAGTCCCAGCTGACTGACTGCTGCTATGAAGAAACTTGGCCCTGGTTGGGTGTGGCTGCCAATGTTTCAAAGAAAGTTTAAACATATATTGTTAGGGTTGTTAGGAAAGCATCTCTTCATTTCTAAATGTTGAAATGGAGAAATGCTTTAACAACATTGAAACAAGAACAACGGGGCTGGAGCAGTGGCTCAGTGGTTAAGGGCTTGCCTGGCAAGCTGAGAACCTGGGTTTGAACCTCAGCACTACATACACAGCTGTCAGAGCAACAAAGAAAAGCCAAATAAAACTGATTTTTTTCTCTCTTTCACTGTCCCTCTCTCTCTCTTTAAAAACAACAACAAAACCCATGCACACAACTGCAGGGGACAAATAAACATACCTATAGACCAAATATGGGCCAAGGACTCTCAGCAGAGACCTGAGCTCCAGGTGAAGCAATACCACTGAGAAGTCCCTGAAGGCAGGCAATGCGGGCAGATGTGCGCAACAGAAAGGCCTCAGTGGCATGCCACTGAGAGAGGACGACTGGAGAGACAAAGACAGAACGCTGGAAGGCAGAATCTGTTCAGTGTGGGGATCAGTCTGCCATCTTTTGGGGGTGTGGTAGTTTCTATAAAATCAGATTATTTAGAGTCAAATCTCACAAGTAAATTTCATATTGGAGTTGGTTATAGACCAGATTTTATACAAAAACAAGACAGGAGTATAAAGTCAACAAAATGACTGCCTCTCGGATGGCTCACAAAAGGAGCCAAGGGGTCGTGTTGTACTGCTATGATTGTCACGTGCTCTCAGGGACACGGAGCCCACAGAAGCAAGCGTTTCTATAGCTACATTTAAAGCACCCCATTTCACCACATAATCATCGCACCCTTCTCAGTACAGAAATTGGTTTATACCCTGCCATCATGTAATCCTTGCGTGGTATAATTCTGTTCCTCAGACCGCTTAAAAGATAAACAGGGCAACGATGCATCCACCAGTGGCACGGGAATGCCATTTGTCTCCTCATACTCTGAACTGCGAGCCTACAATCCTCGTGCCTCACGCGCTGTCTGCACACTTCTGAAAGCAGACCTGCGTGGTTTGTTTAGAGCTCTGCGGTCTTACGAGAGTGGTGCTGAGGATGGCATGTCAGATAACGAAACCAATAACAGCAGTACAGAATCTTTGGACACAGATTAAATTTTGTTTAAGTCCATCTTTTGCAACCCTACAGTAAATTTTCTCAAGTGTACTATTTTGACCACACTGAACAAATCAATAATAATCAATGTTAACTTTTTTTTCTCAGCTAGAAAAATGTTAGCTAAACTGTCACAAATAAATGACTTTTTTCGATTTGGAGTATTTAATTTTAATGTATATTCACGAATATTCTGTGCATCCTAATCTTGCACCAATAGTTTAGCAATAAATGATATTTAAGTAGTACCAGTACAATTTATTTAAAGCTTCACATATAATGTTGCACCCCATTTTTGTGAGGAAAAAAATGGCACCAAATCTGCAATGATTATGCAGTGAAATATAGTAGCTTCTCCACTCCTCATCCTATCTTCCTGACTTGGGTCCCGTGTGAACTTCCAACCATAGCCCAAAGCCTTGCATGGGATGAGATGGGGGCCTACATTACTTAATTCTTCCACTCCAGTTTGAAAACTGGAGGCTAATAGCTTCATAGTTTGCACATATTTGCCATTTCCGCCATTCCCAGGCTCTCCCCCTTCTCCTCATTTCGATCTATACTCTTGCATTATTTGCATATACTTTTCTTCCTCCACTAGTCAGTCAATACTTCTGAGAGCAAAATTCATGTCAACCATCTTGGCATCTCAGCACTTCTACAATGACCCTGACAGAATAATTAGCTTCAGAGTGAGCATCTATCAAATATTGGTTTAGGGAGAAAATGTATTATTACTTAATAATCACTCTGTGCTCAGCAAAATTCATAATGTAGTTTTGCCTTGAAATCTATACACGGGCATTTAGTTACTGCAGGACCTAAACAATCTCACTCAGGCAGGCTGAGGTCAGCATTAAAGAGACTCAAGGTTGGGAGTAAGAGCAATAGCTGGCTCCTGATTAGTGTTTTCTGTTAATAATAGTAAGGCATGTCAAACATTTGCATTCAAACTGATCACATGGGCAATAATAACTCAAGAGTTTCATTCTTTCTCTCTCTCTCTACTTTTCCTGGTATTAAGGACTGAACCCAAGACCTCCCACAAGCTTTACAATTGCTCTACTACTGAGCTACATCCTCATCTCTTCTTTCAGGAACTGCAGTAGTCAACCAACCAATAAATTCCTGTTTTACCCCACCAGGTAACTTTGAGGCCACCATTTGGAAGTCCAGATGGCAACCACCATGTTTATTCCTGAGTTTATGATGATGTTTATTCAACATGTACACCTGGAAACATGACAGTCATCACCAACCCAGTAATCCTTAACAGAAGCACTCAGTGTACTCAATTTGCTTATTATTTTTTAGAGGGCGGCAGGGAGAGAGACAGAATCAATTATATTTTAGGTTTTCATCTGGTTTTTGTTGCTCCGACATTTAGCTGTATGTGATAATTGTATGTGATAATTGGGGTTTGAACCCGAGTCCTCATGTATGCTAGGCAAGCGTGATACTGCTGAGCCACCGCTCCAACCCCAGTGTACTGGATTTAGACAGCAATAATATTATTTCAATCTATTATACTCATGCATTACTCTTTATTACTGGCAATGACAAAAAATAGATAGCAAGCATTCAAATCAGATTTGGACATCAGGTTTGGACATGATTGGCCTGATAAGGCCATGGAGAGCAGAAATCAAAGTCTGACTGTTAACCTTAGTAGTCACACATAAGATAACCTGTTTGTCATTCTGCCATGATGCTTTGGAAATAACCTAGAAAATAGGAGCCCTGTAAAAGATGGTATCCTATACCAGCAACTGGTAAGGAATAATATTCTGAAGAATGCAATAACACCTAAGCGGAAAAGAAAAAAGGAAGTTGTCTATTAATCCAGGTTACTGTGCTACCTCCTTGCAGGCACAGTGCCCTTCTTAATAACCACATTCATCTCAAGATGCTGACCCACGTCTGGCACAGGAAGCAGTAAGAGAAGATGCAAATTCAGTAGGTCACAGCTCTATAGACTAAAAAAACTATGCCATCCAATAAGGTAGTCATAAGCGGCTATTTAAATTTTTAACTAAAAATAAAACATCACTGCCTCAGTTACACTAGCCATATTTCAAGTGCTCGGTAGCCCATGTGGCTAATGGCTATCACATTGCCAGTGCAGATATAGAACATTCCCATCATTTTTCTATTAAAGAGAGCTGGACTAGAAAGTGAACATTCCTATTGCTTGGAGAGGCCTGATGAGAAATTTAGAATCAAAGACAAAATGGTTTTATTCATCAGGCATAATGAGAGCTACCCAGGGCTGTTTATCTGCCTAATGTTGAGTGGGCCATAAATTAGAGACATTTGGAGATATACAGGAAGTCTGGAATCTTTATTAGCACAGAATCCCCTCCCATCTTTTTTGTTGCTGATTTTAGTTTTGTGTGTTTCTGTGTTGTTTTACGGTGGGTTTTCTTTCTTAGGTTTTTGGTGTGGACAGGGATAGAAAGAGAAATATGACAGGGGAATCAGAAACTCTTTAATAAGAACAAACTGGATGGCTATCCCAAATTATTGCTTTAGCACAAACAAGGAAAAAGCCACAAATCAAGAATGTTTCCAAAAATACCCTGTGGGAAAAATTCGACAAATCCACATTAATTTAAAAGTTACCATCTCCTCAGAAGCTGAATGATTTTCTAGTAAAGTATTGAGTTTTCATCAAGGGCAACACACTCTGGTTCAACAATCTAATTCACAGGCAAATAAAAGAAGCACATAAGTCACCTTCGATTCACAGCATCATTAGTTGTCTGAGGTCATCTGGTCCTCGGATGGAAGTCATGATTGATAGTAAATAAAAATCAACTATAGCAACTATAGCAGCAAGAGTCTACTTATTAAAACTTCCTTATGTAAGTCTTTTAAAAATTGAAGTGAAAATGCACTTTTGGATTTAAAGTAGACAGCTTCACTTACATTTAACAAAAGCAAACGATTCATTCAAGAACCAACAAAAAGAAAGCTAGTGGTCTTCAGACCCTGGATTCTTTCATTAAGCACTCTTTCTCATCACATAAATATTTGCTGCCACTTTGCCATACTAGTTTTCAGATTTTTTTTTACAATTTTCTTTCCATTTTTTAATTGGCATATTACAACTATACATAACAGTGGGATGTGTTGGTAAATATTCCTACATGCCATGTTAGCTCTCCATACCACGCTAAGGAAAACTTGGTATGTCAGTGACAGGATAATTTGAATGCAAGCTAAAATTTAATTATGACAGGAAAACAACAAAACTGATAACCCATCTGCTTAGGAGAATAGCTTATGTATTTTGGGAAAAGACAGATGAAAGAATTAGAATGCTGGAAAACTTAAAATGTAAACCTTAAAGCATTTTCAAAAAATGCATGAGGCTGCATCTCTGACTGATAATTACAGCCCTGGGAGAGTGGCCATGAGACAATGCTACAGTCGATGCGCACACAGGAATCAAGACGCTCGGCCAGCTGAAGCTATGTTTCGCCATCAGGAGAGAACAACACAAGACTCAGACCTCCGGGTTCCATACCCTGCACATTTCCACCACTGTACAACTGCTCAGCAGCACAGTTATCATCAAAAGCCATAAAACCTCACCATCCACTCCCTGCTCTCTGCTTTGCCCTCTACAGTCACCCTCGATGGTTGCTTTCCTTCCTTTCACCCAGTGTTTCAGCACAGAAAACCCCACAACAGCTGCACCCTCTGCCCACGAAAGGCTGCACTCTTGTCCTTTAACCTGTCTCTTTTAAGGAGAAACTTCACTGAAGTAAACAAAGTGGCTGCTGCATCTAAAGAAGGTGGGGAGATTCATTTAAACCCTAACTCACATTTTCTGCTCCTGAGGACAAGATTCATCGACCACTGTTTCAGTGAATGTGTGAAAATTAAAGACCTGAAGGCCAAGAAAGCACCTCCAGTCAAAAGGTAGGTGAACTGAGATCTACCAGACTGCACAATCGGTTTGCAAGTCATGGACACACAGCACTGTGGGGTGCGCAAACAGCAGCAGCAAGCTGTGCTAGGAGGTCACAGCGCTCCCCAGAGCAGACACTACAAGCATTTTGTAAAAGGTGCTATAAGCCGTGTGGACACAGGGCTGGATCCAGCTCTGACCAAAGGGTAGGGCTAATGCATACCTTTCGGTCTTCTGGAATTTCCATTCTTTTGCTGTTCATCTTCCTCATTAATGGTGAATAAACCAAGGGGAATTGGCCTTGAATTGGTCTTCTTCAGTCTCTCTTGTCGGAGAGCTGTAGCTGATCCAGGCATACCGCTGCTACTTGTTTTTTAATTATTATATTAAAAATATATGCTTATGTAATTGCAGCTCCCAGGAAACTACTAGTTCCTAAGCTGCCGGTTCATTTGAGCACTTGTAATAGATCCCCTATGGGTAAACAGTGTGCAAACAGCTGACAGATAGATACTACCAGCCACTTGGCAACTGAGGCGCTGCAGTTCCCCCTCACCTAGCAGCAGCCCCCTCCCACTCACGCCCCCCACAGGCACACGCACTGGTGAGTACACACACATAAGCACGCACACATGCACCCCCCTTCCAGAAAAGCCCTATTAAAGGCATGCAGGCTCAGATGCCTCCCTTCACTGCCTAACCTGTTCAATCAGATCCCAGTTCCTTCCTGCTGCGGCACTTTTCCCAATCTTCTTCCTGCTACTGCAGAGAGAAATATCCAGCACACAGCAGAGGGGGAACGAAGACACTGCCTGCCACCAGCAGTTGCCCTGACAACCTGACATACCCTAATCAAGGAGGGCCAGGAGCGGCTGCATCTCCTGCTGCCTGAGGGATGCGATGTCCTAGGAACTCACCAGCAGAGGGTTACAGCGAGTGGGAGGCCACTGGGCAGCTCCCTCTTCCTCTCAGCGGCTGAGCTGAGCAGCAGGATGGGAGGAGAAACAGTATTTTGCTTGCACAAGCTGCAGCGCGACTACACAGGAGAATGGGGCCCGAGGCAGGACCAGGATGGCTTTTTCTTCTGTTCTTTACCAGGTGGTCTATCCTCTGATGTATGCAGTCCCTGGATGAAGGCAGGCACAGCTGGTACCCCAGCTGCTGGCTCAGTTTCCTCACTTTCCTAAGACTCTGGAGCCTAGAAACACAGGCTTGGCAGCACCTGTCGCAGGGACCATCAAAGCCATATTCCTGAGACCCTCCCTGAAGACAGTGGAGGGGAGAATTATGCCTATTCCCATGAAATAGAATAAGCGCTAGAGACCCCCGTGCAGAGCACTCCATCTGTGAGCCAAGCTGAAAGCAGAGAAATGAGGAGTGAGAACCACCAGAGGGGGAAGCCGCCTCCAGCACACTCCTGCGGTCCCACTGCCCTGGCCCTCAGCGGTGCTGGGCAGTTCTCGACACTTGACCCACTTTCAGCTCATCTGGACTGTTTGTTGCAAAGCACACAATCATGTGATGATTGTTTTTCTCTGAAAAAAGCTTTCTCACTCTAAGACTCCATTTCCAGACTGCTTAAAATGTGTGCTGTAAGACGAAAATTTATGATTTACAATAAATGATGTTTTTAAGATGCCAACTGCCAAACTGAGGGAAAAAATGTTTTTGTTGTTGCCTTAAAATCAATTCTGCCTAGAAAATTAAAGGAAATCTTCCTACTCCCAAACTCCTGTTTCTCAGTACTTGAATTCCTGTGTCTGAGGGCCACCGTGGGGATTCTAGAGAAAGTAAAACATCTCCAAATCCTTTGGGGGAAGACAGTAACTTTGGACAATTCATTTCACTCATGTGCCTCAGCTTTCCTTGTAAAACTGGGGTAGTGACATTTACCTTATGGAGCTAGGAGTGGGGATTAAATGAGTGGAGTGCTAGTAGTAAGAAGTGCTTAATAAATATCAACTGTTATTACATTTTATAAAATATTTGTAAGCTGGGTGCAGTGGCACATGCCTGTAATCCCAGTGGCTTAGGAGGATGAGGCAGGAAGATCACAAGTTTGAGGACAGCCTCAGCATCTTAGCAAGGCCCTAAGTGACTTAGTGAGAGGCTGTCTCAAAATAAAAAATAAAAACAGCAGAGGATATGGCTCAGGGGTCAAGCACCCCTGAGTTCAATTCCCAGCACCAAAAAAAAAAAAAAAAAAAAAAAAAAAAAAATTGTAATTAGTCTATTTGTTGCTTTGTAATTATTTTCAAGGTGCTTCCAGGTCAACTATAAACTCTATCAATACTTGTATGCTTTTCTATATGTTCTGATTGAAAGAAACTAAAGTGGATGTGAAAATATTTTCATTTCACACGTATGTGTATATAATATTGCCATATATTATACTTATTTTATTGATTATATGATTTAAAAAATGGGAAATAATAAATCATCTCTAATTTAGGAGAATGTATAAATACAGAAAATTTGGGGCATACATTAAACTTATAATGTGTGTATATATATATATACTCCTATATTTTCATCTGTTCATGTCACCCAATCCAGTACTGGAGATGTACTAAATGTTTAACAAACTCATGCTGGAAGAAAAAAAAAGTTCAGAAATCTTTCCTACAAAGGCTGAGGGAGTCAACTAAGGTAATGTATGTTTAGATTTGTGGCTTGGAGAAATGCAGGAGATTTCAGATAGAAAATTTATTTAAAATCACATTAATCTATGCTATAGAGCTTTGGACTAAAACAGAATGGAGTTTCAGATCTGAATGGGTCTGAGAAAGCAAACGAATTAGCATCATTTTACGAGCAAGGAAAAAGAGGCCCATGAAGTGAAATTTCTTGCCAAGGTCAAAAGCTAGTTGGCAGCAAGTCTAATTATAAATGTGACCTGCCTTTTCCAGTGAAGCTCCTTTAAGACAAATGTTTGTCCTAGATATGAGAATCTTAGATCCTGTTCCAACTTCTATGTAGATGGAAGGAAAGGGAGGATGGATACCTGGAATAGTCAAGATCTTGTCTGTGAAATAAACAATAGATACACATTATAAGTTTAATGTATGCCCCAAATTTTCTGTATTTATGCATTTTTCCTAAATTAGAGATGATTTATTATTTCCCATTTTTAATCAGATGATCAATAAAATAAGTATAAAATATGCCAATATTACACACATATGTGTGAAATGAAAATATTTTCACATCCACTTTAGTTTCTTTCAATCAGGTCAGTACTTAGGATAGCAAAAAAATAAAAACAAAACAAAACCCTCACACACATGATAAGCATGGCTGAAACTACGTATTGGTAGAGAAAATGAAATCTGTGTCTCACGCAAATGCCAAATTTCATTTAGAAATGTTGTTCACCCAAATAACACAAAAAGCTTCCAAATAACACTAGAACTGTTCTTACAGCTAACAGAGACTACCTCCACTGAAGACTGAGGTTGAACAAAAATAGTAAAGAGGAAAAGCTAAAGGAATAGGAATCCTACCTTCCAAATACAAAAATGAGAAGACACTCTATGAAGTATCCTAGGAAAAACGCGAGTGGCTTTAAAAAACAGTGGTGGTGCACACCTGTCACTCAAGTAACCGAGACGGCAGAGATAGGAGGATCACAAAATCTAGGACTGCCTCAGCAACTGTCTCAAAAAACAATAAAAAGGGCTGGCGTGAAGCTCAGAGGTAAAATACCCCTGGGTTCAATCTCCACTACTGCAAAAGGAAAAAAAAAAAATTCAAGTGAGAGGTGTTGGGGATACAGTTCAGTGTTAGAACACTTGCCTTAGTATACACGAGGCCCTGAATTTGCACAACTTTTTATGTGTGGGGTAGGGGGCAGGAAGGATTACCAGGAACTGAACCCAGAAGGGTTCTGCCTCTGAGCTATATCCCCAACGCTTTTAAAGTTTTTTATTTTGAGACAGTCTCACTGAGTTGCTAAGGCTGAAATCTTCCTGCCTCAGTCTCCTGAGATGCTAGGATAACAGGCCTGTGATATCGTTCCTATCTAAAATGACTTCTGCAGAAGATGCAAGTCCCATTCCTTACAAAGGTGGGCCTCCAGTATTTTATGGGACATGCCACTCAGGATATAATCTGTCCATAAAAGATGATGAATTTCCTCAAGGAGTTCTCTGTGCTACAGGCAAGGCACTCAGTGGGATGAAGGTACTAGAAAAGATCACAGGACACAGGACTCCACAGAGGACCGGAAATGAGTCTGTCCCCCTCCACACACTGCTGGCCACTGCTGCATCTTTTCTCTTTGCCTCAGTGGGGAGTCCTCCAGGAACAATTCCTCACTCTCTCATCTGAGTGGGCTCAAGGAGAAATCTGATTTGTATCGAAGTGAGAAAATCTTCACTACAAGCTATTCTTAAAGCCATTTATGGGAGAGCCAGGCATGGTGGTGCACACCTATAATCCTACCAAGTTCAAGGTCAGCCTCAGCTATTTAGTGAGACCCTCTTTTAAAAAATAAAAAGGGCTGAGGATGTGGCTCAGTGGTGAAGTGCCTCTAGATTCAACTACTAGTACCAAAAACAAAGAAACAAAACAAAACAAAAATGCATTTATTGAGGGACATGAAAGCCTGAACAAAACACGCCAAAAGTCACCATCAAATCACCAGGCAGCGTGAAGCCAGGGTCGCACTCTGTTTGCTGTCATATGCCAGCTAGGTGCACAGGAAATGTTACCTCTGTTAATCTCAACAGGTCTGAGAGGATTATCATCACATGGCAGGTGCGAAACCTGGTTCTGAGAGATTAAAGTCAACCAGTTGGGTCACCAGGTCAGGATGTCATTGGGGCCACTTGCAGTCAACTCTAGACGCTTGTCCTGCAGCCTTGTGAATCCTGACTCCAACAACTCTGTCCACATCCACAGCTGTGAACAGTTACAAGGAAACAGCCTGACATCAAAAACATTTTTTTCTTCATTTATGAGATTAATATCTTTGATGGGCTGAAACAGTGTCTCAGCAGTTACAGCACTTGCCTGGCATGCGTGAGGACCCTGGTTTGAACCCCAGCACCACACATACAACTAAGTGTTGGAGCGATGAAAATCTAAATAAAATTCTGTCTCTTTTAAAAAAATAAAAAAGATTAATATCTTTGAGATTAGTTTCATAAATGTTCAAACCCAATTGTTAATGGATGTAGGAGTTAATTCTTAAATAATTTCAGGAATACTGTGGGGCTTGATCTCTGCAGGGACACAGAGCTACCATCGTCTTCCAACTCCCTTTTCCTTGTATACTTTGGTAACAAAACCAAGGCAAATATGGAAGGAGAGATGGTGAGATCTTAAATTTGAATTTCCTCTAAAATAAAATGATTGCTACTCTGAATCCTGACTCTACTCCAGCACTTAAATAAACATTTTCAATTAGATCTGGCATAACTGTCCTTGCATGTTACCTGCAGACATAGAATCTTGTTTCAGTCCCATGGGAAACAGGGTATGTAGATCTCCAAAAGGCAGTAAAGTTTTACAACAGTCCTGTTTGAATTGTCAAAATAATAAAATGATATATTAATGAAGACTTTATTTAAACTTGAGATAAATGAGACAGTGCCTAGTGCAAAAGGGTACATTTTACAATTAGACTGGATTCATATTGAGGATAAAAACAGTTGCAAAATAATCATAAAACATACTAACATTCAAAGATAAAAATGGTATCGCTTAGCTACTATGAATAAGACA
The DNA here is from genome assembly GCA_004027875.1 of Aplodontia rufa. Taxonomy (NCBI): domain Eukaryota; kingdom Metazoa; phylum Chordata; class Mammalia; order Rodentia; family Aplodontiidae; genus Aplodontia; species Aplodontia rufa. The sequence goes on along the minus strand of PVKS010013555.1, from coordinate 14,904 downwards.
ATTCAGTAAGGCCCTTGAACAACTGCTGTCTCCACCCCCTTAGTCCATAATGAATTTATGACTCCTTGTCTTCCTACCCAGGCTGACTGGCTGGCTCCTTTGGCCCAGCTCCAACCTGTGAGGTGAGTAAAGACAAAACAGAGTCAGACTCGCTGATATTTAGAAGCTAGCTCATGACTCGAGAGCCTAGCTGCTGCAAGGTTATATAAAAGACTGAGCACGTGCAGGCACATGCATACGCACAAGCCGTCAGGCTTCTGTTCACATTTATGCTTCCGAGGCTTTAATTTTATGCCATAAAATTGAAAAAAGCAGAGCTTACAAGAAATCTGCCTAACCAGTGAGATGCACACTTAAAACTTACCTTTCCCAAAGTCTAATGAGAGCCATGGAACCACCATATGATCCAGCTGTACCACTGCTTAGTATTTATCCTGAAGAATTAAAGTCATCACTACAGTGATCCATGTGTACCTGTGTTTACAGCAGAATGATTACAATAGCCAAACTATGGAACCAGTCTAGGTGTCCATTAACAGATGAACGGATAAAGATAATGTGCTATATATACACAATGGAATTTTATTCAACCATAAAGAAAAATGAAATTATGTCATTTGCAAGAAAACAAATGAAACTTGAGACCATTATGTTAAGCAAAATAAGCCAAATTTAGGTCAAATGTCATGTTTTGTCTGATACATAGAAGCTAGAGAGGAAAAAGGAAAAGAAAGGTGGGGGGGGTGCAAAGATCTAATGAAAAATAGAAGGGAAATCAGCAGAGAAAAGGGCCCAGGGGTGGGAGAAGGGGATGAAGGGGGAAGTGTTGGGGAATTATATTGGCAAAACTATATTATTATATTGTGTGCTTGTATGAATTTGCAACAAATCCCATCATTATGCACAACTATAATGCACCAATAAAAGAAATATGGAAAGAAAAAAGAAAAGCCTGTGAGCCTCACAAAAACATACTGAAAGGGGAGTGAGCCTGATATGAACTACTCAAAGACTTACTTGAAAATGGAAATCATTACTATTAGATTGGCTGTCACTGGGAAATTACAAGTTCTAGATATGTATAAATTAATTTACTTTCAGTAGCATCCAGAAGTGGCAAAATTCTTTTCTACATTTCTAAATTACAAGAAGTGGCTAATTCTTCAGAACTGCTAGACTTCGGTTATCTTTTACGTATTTGATGCAGCTCCCCATGGTAAGCTGCAATTTACTAACAGGAGTTTTAGAAAACCATGTGTTAATGGAACTTAAAAACCTCATGCGATTTGAAAATGACAAAGTCAGCGCAGGCTGACAGACTCAAATCACTACTGAAGAACACAGGGCCTCAGCTCCTTCTCTGCCAAGTCCCTTCCTGAAGTTCATGGTCTTGTAAAATAATGCCGCTTGCTGACAGCTTTTGTGGGTGATAAAGTCACAACATTCTGTCATCTTGCAGTTTTTATCTGTAGCTTCCAAGAGGCACAAAGAAATAGTGACCCTCCGAAAGGAAAATAAAAAGGCAGGTTTGCTTTGATCTTCTTTATTTGACCACCTTTTGTTAACAGGCATTTCAGAAAAACAGTAAATACTACACCAGCAGTGGCAAAGCTATCAGCCAAGTATGAAGTCCCTGCGGTGTCTTTTATAACATTTCTATAAATCTTTTCTGCATAACTTCATGGTGCCAACAGACTACATTTTCCCATGTCCTGCCATAAACAAACTATGAATGTAAGGTGTGGATTCTAAGCTTTCTTTAAGCCCTTTCCTAAACATCACTAGACGGGTTGTGCATATTATGAAATGCCACATTAAACTTTACCAGTAGCATATGTTACAATGTTCCTCAGTCCTCTTGTTCATTATTATCCTCAATGAAAACACTTTATGTACATTACATGGACTTCTGGATTCCCTGATGCAAGTTAAAATGTTCACAGAATGTCCTCACCTCTAATAGTGACCCTTTTTAGACTAAGAATTCAAATTTACAGATTCCTAATGAGCTCAAGAAATCAACTGCTGGGCTCAACAAATGATTCACACATATGCCCTTTTTCTAAAAATTACCTGATCCATCAATGGTCATTAAGATAAGTGCTTAATTTCTCTTATTGTTGAGCCACAATCTTAGAAAGATAAGGAAATTAAGAAATAATGGTTCCTTGTCTTGCTTTAGGAATGGTTAAAAATGTGAAGGATGTCAGAGAAGGTGCTCTAGGAGATGACATCAGAGAAAAGGCAGCAGGAAAACTATATAATGTTCTTCCACCAAACAAAGGCAACGGAGAGCCATGAAGGGTACTGATCCCAGTGGGCTAGGATAGACTAGAAGAGAGAAGGAGACACCTGAGACAGAGAAACCAGGTCAGGCATGGTAGCACATGCCTATAATCCCAGAAACATGGAAGGTCGAGACAGGAGGATCACAAGTTCAAGGACAGCCTCAGCAATTTATTGAGAGTCTATTCAAAATAAAAAAAATAAAATAAAAAGGGCTGGGGATGTAGCTTAGTGGTAGAATACCCTGGGTTCAATCAGAGAAAAACCAGTTTCATAACTACTTTGTCCCAAGTGGGGAAAAGTCGATTTTAGGTGGTGGTTATGAGACTGATGAGAAAACAGGAATATGAGAATCAGTCATTTTTGTTTGTCAATAGGTGCCCGCTCACAACATGACACATAATTCTGAGGGCTGGGTGTGGATACCAAGTTCCTACAGTGGTCCGGAGGAAAGCTAGAGAAGTGGGCAAAGGCAAGTAAAGGTAGTTAACATTTTTAGTAAAGATTTATACAAGGGCTTCACCTGTGCAGATGTAATAAATCTAAGAAGGACAGAATCATGTTCAAAGTGAACTCAAAATACCTAAATAATGGCACATCTAAATAAGTTAACTCATTGGGGATAAATATGAACATCTCTACATTAAAAAAAAAAAAGTTCAGTTGCACAGGTACAAAATGAAGACCTACCAAGCTGCAACAGAAAGGAGGAGGGAGGGAGCTTGGACAGAAAGCCCACTATGCCTCATCAGCATGATGAGACAGTAAAAGTCTTTACAGAACAATGAGGGTAGCAGCAGATCCCCCGCACAGAAGAGAACTTCCTGCTCCTTAGATGGAGTGGTTCTGAGCAAGCTACTTGAAATGGGATGAGAAATGAGAACACATTCAGAAGAGAACAACCTTATCATAAATATTATAGGCCACAGAAGAGGAGGACCATTTAAAAAGATGCATTTCCTCAGAGCAATTAAGACAACTGAATTCGAAGGTTAACATATGGAAAAGTTTCTATTTTAAGTGCTGTTCTAGAAGACAGAACTAGATCCAGTGGCTGGAAGGCACCAGAGTGCAACAAGCCATGCTTTCATCACTGCAGTCAGCTGTGCACAAACGCTAATCCGGGATGCTGATGTTGGATTAGTGCTCCGTGTACAGTTGGGTTTTTAGATCTCTTGAGCCTCTTCTGATCCTGTGATTCTATGACTTGATGAAAACGAGAACCTGAGTTACATCCCAGGGAAAACAGGCATTGAAAAGAACCAGACCAGCTCGTCTCTTTGATGTCACTGAACTCTGCACCTGCATGAGGACTTTTCGGGGTCCCAGGGATGGAGCCCAGGGCCTCACGTTATGCTAGGCAAGCACTCTACCTCTGAGCTACATCTCCAGCCCTCTGCACCTACACATACGAAAGAACCTCGCATGCCTTCATTTTGCAGGCAACCCTGGAGTGGTATATTGTTTTACTTATTCCATTGAATTCCAGAGATTTTTCCCTTTAAATTAAATGACAAACAATGGGATGGACATTCACCCTGTGTTCTAGTTAGGACAGGCCCACACTGTTCCACTGTCCACACCTGCAGACCCCCCAATTCTCCAACCACCCACACCTTATGCAAACCTGCTGAACAAATCAGTAAGATAAACAGCATTTTCCTCAACAAGACAATTTATTATGCGTGCACACTGTGGCTATATGACTCGAGAAAGCTCTAAAAGCTTAGGAGTGAAAAGCAATACGAAACAACAGCAAACCAATTCAGTTCATTACTTTACTGGCATTTTAAGGACAGGGACAGCCATAAGTAAAGAACTGGACAGGTCAAAAAAAAACAACGCATTCAACACCTGTCGCAGACGCATTGAGACTTTTCCTACACCAGGGCCTTTGCAACCTTGTCACTCGTCCCAATTCTTTCTCCTAAAACTCCCTAAAATTAAAACATAAAACTGTTATAAATTCGGGCTGGAGCGGTGGCTCAGCAGTTACAGCACTTTCCTGGCAAGCACGAGGACCCAGGTTTGAACCCTAGCACCACATACACAACTAAGCATTGGAGCAATGCAAAACTGAATAAAATTGATTCTCTCTTTTTCTCTTAAAAAATTTTTTTTTCATTGAAGCAGAATATGCTGTTTTTAACCTAAAAATCAGATTTCTTCCCTAATAATTAAAATTATTTTCACAAATCTGGGGGAACACTGCAGAATTTTTGAGGGTCAATGTCTCAGACTTCTCCAGAGAAACAGAACAGTATTTTTCTCCCAAAATGTAGCACGTACACACACACTACTTACTAATCAATCTTACTACTTACTCAGGTAATTTTCCAATACTGTAATGCTCTTAAAGTAATGTTCACACAACTGGGGTCAGAACATCTGTTAGATGTCAGAACAGACTGTTACACGTGTATACAGAGATTTATTTTAAGCAATCATGGCGGCAGGCACATCTGAAATTTGCAAGGGCAGGTCAGCATTTTGGAAACTCAGGCAGCATTTCTAGGTTGCAGCCTTGAGACAGAAGTCCTTTCTCTAGAAACCTCAGATTTTGCTCTGAAGGTCTTCAGTTAAGTGGATCAGGCCCACTCATATCATCCAGGGGAATCTCCTTTACTTAAAGTCAACTGATTAGACTGGAGCAATGGCTCAGTGGTTACAGCACTTGCCTGGCATATTCGAGGACGAGCGTTCAAACATGAAAAGCTAAGTAAAACTGATTCTTTCTCCCTGTCCCTCTCTTAAAAAAAAAAAAGCCAAAGGTTTACATGTCAGTGATCATAATCTGCACTGAGTAAGTAGGACAGTTACCATTTAGACGATTTTCCAATACTGTAATGCTCTTAAAAACAATGTTCATAAACTGGGGTCAGGACATCTCAGACTAGAATGATTAAATCCCCCTTTATTTTCACTAATGATCTTTCACTGAGAGTACAATACTGGTAAGCTTATAAGTGTTACCATATAAATCCTTTCTTTCATTATAGAACTCAGCAGTGTGGTTATCTCAACGTTAAATAATACAGAAAGTACAGACAGGTTTTCAAAAAATGTATCCTTCCCTGTTGTTATGAAGTAACCCCACTGCATCAATTAGAAGTATGTAGTGTTAGGGATGGGGAAGTGTTAGACATAATGTTTTTCATGAGAAGATAAGCATACATAAAGCTTTTAAGTACTAAATTATACACATACATATTGGTTTATTTGTTAACTGGAACCAATTCTTCAAAATACACAATATTCCAGCATAGTTCTGAAATCAACATAGAGGGTCCAATTACATAATCATGGCAGGTGAGTTTGAGGTTTGGTTCATTTTCTATCAGTGAAAACCACATTGAGAATTGTCAACAACTGTAATTGTCAGCAACCAACAAGAACAACCTAAGTCTTAAGCTAAATTACACAGATAAGATTCAAGGCTATTAGGATTGAATAGCAAGCCTAGAAGCTTTTTAGAAGTTGTAACTGTAAAGCAAAGAAGACACATAATGCATCAATAATTGCTTTTTAAAAAAGATAAGAAGCATTAATTTTCAAGAAGTAGATATGAGTAACAACCCAGTAAAGGTTTTCTTGTTTTGTTCTGTTTTTTGGATAAATACATCTTCTCTTAGGCTTCACTGACCTAAAGTCATCAAGATTTTACAAAGTTCTACTAGAAAAAACAGTTCTAAAATCCATTTGGAAAAATAAAAGACCCAGAATAGTCAAAGAAATTCTAAGACAAAAAAAGCAATGCTGGAAGCATCACAATGCCTGACTTCTAATTATACTAACCAAAGTTGCATGGTACTGGCATAAAGACACATAGATCAATGATAAAGAACAGAAGACACAGAGACAAACCCACACAGACACAGTCGCTCAATCCTTGACGAAGGTGCCAAAAACACACACTGGGGAAAAACAGTCTTTTTAAAACAAATGCTGCTGGGAAAACTGGTTATCTATACGTAGAAGAATGAGACTACATCCTTGTCTCACCCAGCACAGAAAAACTCACGATGGAGCAAAAACCTAGGAATTAGACCAGAAAGGATGCAACTCCTACAAGAAAACTTAGTGTCAACACTCCAACATATGGGCACAGGCAAAGATATTCTCAATAGGACTCCTTAAACTCAGGAAATAATGCCAAGAGTTAGTAAATGGGATGGCATCAAATTAAAAACCTCTGCACAACAAAGGAAACGATAGGAATGTGAAGAGAACCTACAGGATGGAAGAAAATCCGCTTGCTACTCTTCTGACACAGGAGTAATATCTAGAATACCCAAAAAACCGAACTCCAAAATAATCCAATTAACAAATGTGCAAATGAACTAAACTTACTTCTCTAAAGAAGAAACACAAATGACCAAATTTATGAAAATATGTTCAGCATAATCAGTAATTAGAGAAATGCAAATCAAAACTACACTGAAATTTCATCTCACTCCAGTCAAAATGCCCCATCAAAAGTGCTGGAGAGGATGTCGAGAAAAAGAAACGCTTTTACACTACTGTGGGATTGTAAATCAGTACAACCACTATGAAAATCAGTTCCTCAAGACGAGGCATGGAACCACCATATGACCCAACTATACCACTCCTTGGTATTTATCCTGAAGAATCAAGTCAGCGTACTACAGTGATGCATGCATTGCCCATGTTTATAGCAGCACCATTCACAACAGCCTAACCATGGAACCAGCCTCAGTGTCCATGAGATGAATGGATAAAGAGAATATATATCTCTCTCTCAAAGGGTGAGGCAGAAGGGGGGAAGTACTGGGGAATGATATTAGCCATATTATATTATGTTGTGTGCATGGAGCATGTATGATTATATAACAACAAATCCCACTATTATGTAAAATGATACTGTACCAATAAAAAATATGAAAGAAAAAATTTTAAGCGGTTCCACATAAGAATAAATAACATTTTGGAAGGATGAACAGTTTGATGAGTGCTGAGGGGGCACCCAAACCACCTTTATGACCCCTTCAGCTTTCATATCCATGATCTAAGTCCATTCCATGTGAATTTTTATTTTGCTTTTCCACATTTTTTATTAGTGTATTATAATCCATGTGATCTTTAGATGGATGAGTGAGTAAGGGTTATAATGGCAGAGGAGCCTATTGGCAGACTTCCTAAAACACTTTAAATGGACAATTATACCTTTTATCATAAGGCAAAATGCTATACACTCCCACTATTAAATGTACTAAAATCTTTGATGTGTTTTTAAAAAGTTGTTCTAGACACGCAATATTGCAATAAAGGAAAATCATAATAAAATCTCTTTTCCTTTAATTTTTTAGTAGTCACAGTACTACCTGGTCCCTGTTTCCAAAAAGGCAGAGGGGAAGACACTTGCCCCCAAGTCCCTGAAACAATACACTTCTAGTCCTTTTAGCACCCAGAAACAGGCTTTATCCAACTCACTGGAAAAAAAAAACTTGTTTACATACAAAAAGGTTTATATAATCAAAATGTTCTTGGTTTAAAAAATAATTGCATCATTCCAAACCGTTCCATGAGCATGTTTCCATACAGACACATCTGTAAGAGAAGGCAGCAAAAAACTCCTTCCCTACTTCACAAACAGTTCAGAATGCCCAGCTCAGAGGTATCTAAACTCCACACTGAGTCCTATTTCTGAAACACTTGGAGGATTTACAATAGCCTTTTGCCCTTTCCTTCTGAGATCTTGTACGTACCCCTTCTCTCTTCTAAAACCTTTTTTGAAGTCTTATGCTCTATTATGGCTGAATCCTGTGATGCCTTCACAGTGATGCTCTAATCACATAAAAGGTTTAGATTTTTATGCTGCACAAGTAGCAGACAGTTAGGACAACTTCCTTCCCCCATGCTCTTTTTGGTACAAAGTACATGAAAGCTGGACCTGGCCAATTTGTAAATAAGCTGAAATGATGTCCTCAAATCTGACTTTAGGCACTGCTAGTCCATCATGGATTAAATCTGAAATACTAAAACTAGTGTTCTTCCACGTGAGGCTTCACTGGATTATAAGTAAGATTATGGGGGTTTGCTAGCCAAAGTCATGTGAATCTCATAGGTCTCCTAGACTAAAATTAGCTCCATCTCTCAATTTAATACTTCTTTCAATGGTCGAGCCATCTCTTCTACTTTAGTCCCTAATACTGTTTGTGGCTTCAACAGTCACAAAGCACTTGACTATACCTTTATGTACGTATGCAAAGTGCACATCTTCACACAGAGGTCAGGAGGTGGGGAGTGCCACTGCTACAAAAGCAGCTTCTGGTTTTATTCTTAGTGTGAAGTATATCGGTACATAATAAGCTATCAATGTATTTTCATTAATTTAGTTACATTTCCACGGAAGAATGATACAAATTTTAATATTTCAGAGTGCATGAAGAGTATTTGCTTAGTCAATTACCACAATGACAAGTGCACACACAGGGACAATCTGAAGGCATTGTGCAAAAGAATCTAAACCCAGACCTCATCTGAAGAGGTGACTTTTCCATATTTATCAAGTTATTAAATTTTTAAAAAGATGTAAAGTCTAGGGGCTGGAGCGGTGGCTCAGCGGTTTCTGCGCTTGCCTGGCAAGCATGAGGACCCGGGTTCAAACCCCAGCACCACGTACACAACTGAGTGTTGGAGCAACTAAGGCCATGTGAAAAACTAAATAAAGTTGTTTCTCTCTTTAAAAATAACAAAACAAAACAAAAAGATGTAAAGTCTAAATTACTAGTTGAAGATACCATTCTCTTTCGGGAGAAATTCTCTCTCACACATGCCCACACAACACACCCAGGAAAGGCTTCTAAAAGTTTCTTTAAAAATGGGTGGCTTTAATAAATTAGACTGCTCACTGGTGTTTTCCATGCATATAAGGACTTTGAAGAAACCCAAACTGCCTCCTGCGTCTCAGGAAAGGCTGGCGGAAGGCAAGCCGCACATGCTTCCTGTTTTCCTTACAGAGAAACATCCAGTGTGACTGGTAAAGTAAAAACGAGTTTCCCAATTTAAAGGGAATGGAAGGCTATTTTATGGCAAAATAACTTCTACAGCAAAATTGTAGGAAAGAACTTAAGATTTAGAAGTACGACAGAGTAAGAAAATGTAAACCATAAAAAGGAAATGAAAATAAGGCCAGAAGAGTTGGCTGGGTGCTTAATTCAACGGCATAACACAATTCAGGCACCTCACAGGCCAGGAGGCAGCAATCTACTGGAACGTTTTGGGCAACACTGACAGGTGAAAAGCACTCTCCTGTGGGCTTTGATGACACGTTTTATACCTGCACCCAACCTGGGATAGTGAGATCACACAGCTAAAATTAGGTCTGAATCAGCATTACCTTCTGATACCCTCATTATGGACAGTTTACCATTACAAATAAAAATGTGCTTAAGGGAGAAACACATCTTTGCCACGCTGCAGTACCAATGCTTAGTAATCGTAACAGACACTTATGCTGCGTCACGGACTTTTCTACATACTTTCTATGTATTTACTCATTTAATCTCCGAGAGACTATTATCGCTAGCCTCATTTTAAAAGGGAAGACACTAAGAAGAGAATGGTTAAGTGACATGCCCAAGATGACCACAAGTAGAAAGTGGTAGGGCTGAGACTGGAACTCAAGCAGCCGGGCCGTAGCATTCTTGGACAAAACAGTATGATTTCTGAGCCGTCTGAGTTTTAAGAAGGAGACTCAGGGCTTCACACATGCTCAGTTTCCGCATAATCTCGAGAGGTGAAAGACACTCTTTCTGGTGTCAGTCCCACTGATCACCCACACTGACCTTTTCACTTTGGTCCTGGATTTTAAGATCACGCACACACTAGCTACAACGAGGGGGAAAGAATAGGAAATCAGTGCTGGCAAAGATCAGCCCTCGCTGAAAAAGCTTCAAATCACAATGATGGTACCACAGAAGTTCACAAGCAGACAAACGTAACTTAAAAGTGCATCTATGTATATAATGAAGTGTTGGAGCAATGAAAACCACGTGAAAAACTAAATAAAACTGATTATTTCTGTCTCTTTCTTTAAAACTTTTTTTAAAAAGTGCATCTAGACATTTCAGCATGTGGAGTCCGATATTAACTGTGATATGTGAATCTTTGTGAATAATTCTGCTGAGAAAAAAAATGCAAAGGAAAAGAGCAAGGATACCCACTGAGCCTTAGGGAAGCAACATCTAGTGCAGAACCAGAGTGGAAGGAAAGACTGGCTTAAAGGGTATTAGCATCCAGTCACACAGTAGGAAGGACAGGGCATTAGCACCAAGAGGTCATATTATGTCAACTATTTCTAGACGACATAAGAAACAAGGGCTGCGCTCCAGAACCAGGGATCGTGGAGGTCATGGGGTCACAGGAAAATCTCTGAAAAAGTATATAGTTTTCTGCAAAATATTATCTACCCCAAATTAACCTTTCCTTGTTTTGAGGGGGAAGAAAAGGGAGTAGGCAATGAGATAGCTAAGCAAAGTAGAAAAGCTGACTTTCTAATATTTTGTCTAACTGCACATATCATATATAAAATGCATAAGAACGCATGAGTGTGTCTGTGTATTTGGCTACTGAGTGTACTTAAACCTGTATTCATATCTATATTTCCTTCAACACAATTTTGTGGCAAAATAAGAAACTGAGTAAACTCAGGTTCAGAACAATAGCGGTTACAGTTTTCCATGTGATTTCTATAAGCAAGCGCACTTGACACCAATTAAACATAGCAAGATGGTCAAAAGGAAGAGCACCGAACAGGAAATAGATGGGAACCAGTTCTGAACATTGACTGCATGCAGGAACTACCTGGGGAGTTTTAAACCCACTGCCACCTGGCTCCTAGCCTCGAGATTCTCAGATAATTGCTAGGGCACGCCTGGGCTTCTGAGAGATATAAAAGGCTCCCAGATGATTTTAACTTGCTGCCAAGTCTGAGAACCAATGGTCTGAACCAACAATGCTACAGCACGTGATCTCAATAATTGTTGCAACATTATAACCTTATGCCCAAGCAGTGAGCTATATTTAAATGAACCCCACCAGGGCTGTGGTTAAGGGTGCCACTGTGCTAATTTAGAGTATCAACCATGAATAAAGACCAATGCATTTGGAGGCAGGAAGCAGCATCCGGGTCCTGTCTGCCACACAGATGACTGGGCTCAGGAGGTTTGGAGAACCAGAAGCCAATAGTCTTGGAAAGCAGCCACGTTTTCTGCCACAAGAACACACTGTAGAGCCAATTATATGCTGCCCAAGAGGCCAGGTGTTGGGATGTGGGGACACCAAAAGAAGGGCTTCCACCCTAGAAATTCACCTTGAAATTGAGTCTTATCCTACAGTATAGTTTCTTTTCTATATTCAACACAGTATCAGAGATCCGTAGCTTATACTCTGGAGGCTATATGGCCTAGCACAGAGGATGCTTCTCCCTACCAGAAAGCCAACTACAGAAACGAGGCTTTCGCCACCCCCCCAAAAAAAGCCACAGAGGTGTTTTAGAAATACCAAATCTCAACACTTAATACTTTCAACTTAAATACGGAAAATTTATAAACAACTCTTGCAAAGTACATTCACATGAGGCAAACACTCTTCTATGTTTGTTCTGTTTTTATTCCTCAGCCCATCTGTGCTATCTGGTCAACCCTCCTTGGTGTTTTCTCACAATGCTTTCAATTATTTCTGTAGGACAGTCAAGGAGGAGGAACCGTTCAATGTAGTTTCTTTTTATTCTATAATTTCTACTGTGAAAAATATATTAATCTCAGGCTGGAGGGGTGGCACAGCAATCCTGAGTTTGAACCCTAGTACACAACTAAGTGTCAGAGCAACTAAAGTCACATGAAAAACTAAATAAAATTGATTCTCTCTCTCTCTCTCACTGTCCCCTCTTTGAAAAAAAAATTACTCTCCAAAGCAAAACTCAAAGTGGTAGGGTGGTGGTATAGCTCAGTGGTAGAATGTTTGCCCAGCATGTGGGAGGCCCTAAGTTTGATCCTCAACACTGGGGAAAAAAGATCAAGTAGCACCTAATGAGAACATTGTACAGATTCCTTTTCAACTTTTTCTCATAAAGATACTAATGAGAGTGACATTAATGAATAGAGAAAATTCAAATGTCATTTAAATGTGTAAATAATTATGACAAAGACCATTTTGAGAACTGAGTGAGGAGGTAGAAACAAACTCTAAAACTAGAGGAAAGAATGAATTAAATATTGCACACTTTCAGTACACAGAACCAGTCCATGATCAGAGAGTAAGTGTCCAATGATAGCCTACCAAGGCTTCTACAGAGCACTCTACATACAACTCAGTGCTGAGAACTTCGGTTTGACAATATACATTGTGCCGCAAGAAATAATCAAGCTCATAAAATAAGTTATATGACCAATATTTCCAGCTTTCTAACAACAACAGAAAACCGTTATTTCCAAATCCTGGAGAGCCACATCTCAAGGGATCAGAATGCGGACACATTAAAGGGGAACGGAGAATAGACACAGATGGGCTTTGTGATAGCACTTCTGTTCAGAATCCATGTCATGACAGACTCCCCGGAAATATATAGCACTAGGGTAAAGAGACAGGGAAATAAAGAAGCCCATACTAGCCAAGTAAAAACTCTAGGGCTGGGGATGGAGCTCAGTGGTAGAGCCATTGCCTAGCATGTGCCAAGCCTGCATTCATTCCCCAGCACCACGAAATACAAGCAAAAACAAAACCACTCTCGGCTACACCTGGGCTCTAGATACTTTGACCTCCAGGTTCTCCTAATTCAAGTGAGTGTTGTTCAGCACCAAACAGGACTATCACACTTTGAGGTAATCACATTGCTTTACTGAAAAAAATTTGGTGTAATGGCTAAAATGAAAAACAAACAAAATTAACAATACACAAGTGTTGGTGAGGATTTGGTGCAAGTAGAACTCACTGCTTAAAAAACTATAAAATTGTACAGCCACTCTGGAAAAGTTTGGCAATTTCTTATGCACTCCTAGTTATGTACCTTAGGTAAAATTATATTCACACAAAAAACTGATGTGAATATGTACAGCAATACTGTTCAAAATCACCAAAATATGGGAATAAATCAATGCTCTTCGATGGGTGGGATAGACTATGGCACCTCCATACAGTGGTGGACTATTCACCAATAGAGACTTATAAGGAGCTATGAATATGCCCAGAAACATGTTTGAATTTCAAACGCATTAGACTAAATGGAAAAAGAAAAAAAATGAGTCAAAAGGTTACAAAGCCTACATTTCACTTCTATGACATTCTGGAAAAAACGAATGAAGCATCTCAGCTTTTAGGCCTAAATTTCAAAAGAGATGAGCTTAATACCAAGTTAGAGACTGAGCCCATATCTTATCATTTTTATTTGTAGATATTTAGTGTAGACCCTTAGAGCTAAGTGAGACCTTTAAAGATCACTTTTCAATTTGGAAAAATTCAGCAAAGGGATGTGACCAACATCACAAAGGCAGCCACATTTTTTTCCACCACAAAGTCTTGTTAAGGGGGAGGGGGGAAGCCTGATTCTAGGTTCTAAGTCATTTTTCCCATAAAAATATTAACAGAATTCAGATTATAGGCATTAATTATCTTGTACATCAAACGATGGTACCATGAATTAATCAAAAGCAGCCTTAAGTTTTCATTTAATTCAGTAGCTTTTTTTTTTTTAAGAGAAAAGACAGTGAGTGAGAGAGAGAGAGAGAGACAGAGAGAATCAATTTCTATTGAGTTTTTCAAGTGGCTTTCGTTGCTCTGACACTTAGTTGCGTGCATGGGTGCTGGGGTTTGAACCCGTATACTTGCGCATGCCAGGCAAGCACCGTAACCACCAAGCCACCACTCCAGCCCTAATTCATTAACTTTTTAAAAAGTAAAAAGAGGTTGTCAAATTGGGAAATAAGCTCTGCAAAATCACTTTCCACAGTTCTTGAACATTAGTATAAGTTAAATATACAAAGTCTGGAGAGTTCTGTGATAGTCATCTATTTGATAACTCAAAATAATAGCCTGATAAAGGACTTGACATCCTCTAGTGGTGGAAGAAAACAAAACAAAACAAAACACACTTGTTTTCAAGGCAATTTCATTTTAGTTCTTGCTAACCTTTGGTTATTGACAAGAAAAAATATGGCTGCCTCTGTGACCTTGGTCACATCCCTTTGCTGAATTTTTCCAAATTAAAAAGTGATCTTTAAAGGTCTCACTTGGCTTAAATAACTTTTTATCCTCAGGAAAAATAAATTTTCACCAAAAAGAATGTTATCACTAACTTTAAGTTGAAGACAAATACAGAAAACATGTTTTTTAAATGTTGGATTTATATAATACCTTTTCAATCCATCTTTGAAATACAAACATATTTACATGCATATAATTCTGAACACATTACAGTTACTATTTTTATAATAGTTCAAGATCCTAAAGGATTATAGTCTTCACACAGGGAAACAAAAACTAAATGTCATTTAAGAGTAGACGCGATCTCATAATAATGCAACCTAATGTTGCCATTTGAGGTGGGCAACATCCTGATGCAATAAAAGAGGTCTTTCTGACACTCCTTCAAAAAAAAAA